>UFQX01001086.1:49193-92311 GCA_900497675.1 Arapaima gigas
CTTTTTTTAAAAAAAAAAAAAAAAAAAAAAAAAAAAAAAAAAAGATGGTGATAAACAGTTTAATATGATAAAAAGTCATGTCTACGCAATTTGTGAGCAAGACCTTTTAATTGCATCTTATCAAATTCACACCCTCTTCTCTTTATGTGTACACAGAATATATTACCCATAAAGCCATAAGTGCCCGATGAATGGAAGCTATTGTGAATAAATCTATAGTTTAAAAAAAAGAGGTTTATAAGAAGATCTGGTGGGGGGGTGCACTGTCTGCTAATGACCTTCATACCCATTGTCTCCACGGTTTATTTAAAAAAAAAAAAAAAACAGGAAAACGGACCGGCCAGCATCTTCCCGGATTTGACCCTCTTCACATCACCACTCTGCAGGCCCAGAGCAACATGAATGGGCAGGAAGCACACTGCCGGTAAAGAGTTCACATCCACTGCATGATCAGCAGTTTACAATACTCCTTTTCCACTAATCTGGCAAACAAACTGCTTGACCTGAAGTGCTCTCTGTGTGAGCTGTCAACTGCAGTGCAAAACTACAGCGGGGACAGCTGTGAGTTATGACTATGGGTCTTACAAGTTTGCAGGGTATGAAAACCATGTTTAAAATAGCATAGCACATCCTTGCTTACACCCCCCCTTTCAGATACACCAATTAATATATAACAGGGTTAATTTGTTCTGCAAAATGAGCCAGTTAGGCAAATTCTCACTGAGGGGGATTACTATAATTTAAGGATAAAATAACGTGTTTGTGGATGAAAAATATGTATCCAAAATTTAATTCAAATACCAAATTAAACAGATGTATGGTATTGGTAAAAGCTAAGATTTTTTTTATTATTTCAAAAATCATTATTTCTAAGGTGACTTTTAATGTTACATGTTCATTCATTATCAGTAAATGCTTGTACAATGCCTGGACATGCTGGTCTACACTATATCCAAGAGGCACAGCACATAGGACAGGACACCCTGAACAGAGACCTTTGGAACTGTTGGCTTATAGTTGTTTCTTAAAACAGTGCACAAGATTGCTGCCCATGCCTTTCATTTTGCAAAGTCTGTGGACACTAAACCAGAAGGCTAACCCCGGAAAAAAAAACAATTTTAAAGCATATTAAAACAGTAAATATAAATATTTAATCAGTAACTTTTTTTGAGAAAATTACTTCATTAAACCACAAATGTTTTATAAAGTTTTAATGCTCTCTCAAAATTAATTCTTCAATCATTTCCACTGTCAGTTTCATGAGGGAAGTGAAGCATCAACTAGTCCCCTTTGTTTTTTTTAGGCACATTACAATCACTATACATTACATAAGATAAGATTATAAAAGTCTGTAGTACAAAGTGCAAAACTATACAACACTGTAGTAAAAAAATATTACAAATAAAATACACTTCTGATTTTCTGGACTTTTGTAATATTCAGACACCGCCTCCCCCCAAATAATGCAGAAAATGGAGGATGGGCTGTCTTTGAAATATTAGACTTATTATAATTGAGTTATGACAGTCAGTGATAGGAACTATACAGTTAGTTTTTTATGGGGAAAAAAAACAGTATCCATGTGTTTTGCTGATTAAAAAACATGGTAATAAAAAATCCTAATGAGGAAGCAAAATGACTTTAAATGACTGTGTAAAAATGCTGATGTACTGCATAACACATTTGTTGTATTAAAAAAGGTACACATTTTCATAAGCCGCTGAAGAAGTTCTTTGTTGATTAGTGCCCAGTTATATAATGGCTAAGCAATCACATTGTAAACACTAACAGTAGGCAGGTATCAGTTCAGTAGAATCGCAAATATAATTGGAAACACTCATTTATAACACAAAAGTAATGTTCAACATTCACAGGCTCATTGGAGCACACTATATAAGTGCTTTCATTAAACTCCAGAATGTGGGTTCTCAAACCTTTCCTAGTGGAGCACACTACTCCAGAAACTCATTTCAACAGCATACACAGTGGCTTTAAGAATCTTTGCTTCAGAGCATAGTATTACACCCAGGAAACAAGATACAGCAGTAATGTTCTCCTAGTTTAAGCACAAGCCCACCTTTGGATTGAAATTGTTTTTTAGCAATCACAATTAATATAACATCTTCCATAAAGTCTATCTGAAATTACCAGTTTTGCATTTCTTCTTTCTTGCAGAGCAGAAAAAAATAAAATATTTGAAACTATCTGAGTAGGGTTCCTCACTCAAGATTTGAGCCAACCTTCTCATTTAATTTGCACAGCACCACCTGGTCAGTAGCCTTTTAATTTATTTATATTGTGCACAATATAAAGCATAACTAGGCCCATTAAAATTCCAGGCTGTTTTGTGGCCATGCTGTAACAGTCATGTTCAGCTTTTCTCCTTGCTGATAACACGAGGGGGGAAGTGACACCCTCTGCTATGTTACCAGCACAGCAGTGGTTCACACAGAGAACATCAGACACAGAACCTGCACCACACTCAAATGGCTCACCTTCCAAAGAAAAAAAATGGCAGTATTGGTGAATTGAAATTCTGAAAACTACCTAAGTCCACTGGTATGTACACATACTACTCTCTGAAACCAATTCATGACAGCAGCATTTGCATTTGCTGACCAAACAGGAGCAAATCCACAGTGACCTGCTGAAAGTTCATTCTGTCACCAAGTAGAGCCAAGAAGTTGAGCTGAGGAACACAAATGACTGCACAGCATCAACCAATTTACTTTGTGGACAGAGGCTGATTCTGCATCCTAAACTCAGTCATTGTTCTTTCAAGCTCAGCCTCAAAATAAGTAGTAGTTACATTGCAGGCCAAATGTTTGAATAATGATTCAATGATTCAAATAGTTATTTAAGTAAATACTACATACTTCAATAAGACAGAATATGGTTTTAACATTTGGCTGAAAACTTTGTCTACAAGCACTCTTAGAAATATGATAGGAGGACATTTGAACATTGCTAATAAAGTATGCAAAACTGAACACTAAAGAGTATGTGCCAACTTTCAAATATATCATCTGTAAATTACAGATGCTGACATCAAATTCTTTAATTGCTCTAGAAGACATGAATTCAACAATAGTATCAATGTTGATTCAATTTAAAACATAGTAAAGTTGCAATTTAGTCTACAGTGAGAAAACATTAAATGGTAAACATTTAATTTACATCTGACAAACAGACTGGCAAATTAACCAAAGAATAATGATTTAACGTCGTGTGTCAAATGCATGTTAGCAAAACTGGATGTCACAGTGTTTCAATTTAGTTTTAAAAGCAGTTGTGATAGGCTCAAAACACATTCTGCAGTTGACATTTTAAAAATGTAAAAACATTTCCATTCCACTACTAAACCCCTGAGCAAATACACCAAAAATCAATGAAAATTTATAAGTCAACCTTCAAACAGAAGTAACAATATAATGAATGTTGATTGCTAGCTGTTTTGGACAAGGTCATCAGCTACTTAATGCATAATAATAAATTCTTTCTAGCCAAACAAGACAGATAACAATAGTTCCTTAACCACCAACCTGAGCGCAAACATGTATATGCAGGAAAGCTAAGGCTGCTGACAAAAGCCAATGAAAGATTAAACTTATGCTTAAATGGGATTAAAACAAAGTCTGTTTAAAATTGTCATAGACTCCCATCTTTAAAATTTCTAGTAAGGCCTACAACATCATTTTGGCTGATGTGTATATTGAGCCACACAATCTTAAGGATTCACCTACAGAGGACTGTGATACAAATTGTAACCCAATACAACTCTAGCAAGAAAAAAAATGTGCACAGTAGAAGAAAAAATCCATAGTATTTGAAGAGATATTCATATTTCAGTAATTCATATATCCACATTCATCATATTAAATAATGGGCTCCTGTGGGCCATGTCAGATGAGACAATTCAGCAAAAAAGAAAAACCATGGCCACAAATATTAGGTTTATATATAAAGAGCCAGGTACCAAATATGAGTGGTGCAATGAAAACAGAGGACACGAAGGCTGTCTTTAGGGCAGAAGGTAGTGTAGGTTAGGACTGTTCTCTTGTAACCTGAAGGCCTCTGGCTCGATTTCCAGTCTTGCTGTAGTACACTTGATCAAAATTCCTTGAACTGCTCAGTAAGAACAGCCTGCAGTACAAGTGGGTAAATTGCTGCAAAGTTGCAAGATGCCTTGGCCTAAATAAAGTTTTAGAATGATAATTTTAAGAGTTTAAAGGTTCAGAAACGTGAGCTTGTTGAATGACACCGGTTTATTACATGCCCTGTCAAAAAAGGAGTCTCTCATTCACACACACACACAAATAGAGAGAGAGAGAGTTAGCTAACTGACTGTCAACTAACTGTGCTTACACAAAATGCCACTACACAGACTCCAAAAATGCAAAGAAAACGCCACCTAACAGTCTCATAACACGTCTTACCGCATCATACCTTTGAAGAATTTAACTGCCAATCCGTACAACTCTTGGAGAGAAAAGCCCCATTTCCTCTCCATGGTTTTGGCACTCTCAACCTCTTCCCCATCACTACAGTGAGCTTTACTCTGCACTTCGTTTTCATCTCTGTGCACCAGTGGATTTAACCTGTCGACCTGCTCCTGCTCGCCCTCCGAGTCGGGGCTCAAGGTCAGGCCATCGATGGAGACTTCCAGCCGGCTGGAACCGCCACTGCTTGTATCAGGTCTCTGTAGCTCCGCCGCCATCATGCCAAATGTCAGCTGAAGCAGCCACGTACCTACATCCGGTTAATTTTTTTCGCAGACTTCCGGGAGTTGTAACATCATCGCGCGAGATGTGGGTAAAAGCGAGCCGATGGTATTTAAAATTAATCTTTGGACGTTTTGTGAATATCAAATTAGGGCAACCAGGTAACATGAAATATGGAAATATGACTACAGTTTTACATTTATTAATTTATCGATGCGCACTACGCAAAAAGCGTAGAAAAGCTTTAAATGCAGACACGCGAGTGTGAACAGCACAGCTTGTTTGGCTGACACCTCCTGTTTGCTGGTACACATTACATGAACAGCTGCCTAATAAATACCCAGTTTTATAAATGGGTAAATAATTGTAAGTAGCTTAACAATGTAACTAGCTTTGTAAAAAGCATCAGCCAAAATGAATGAAGTGAAATTCAGATAGCAAATGTGAATTCGAGTCCGGCTCCGTCTGTGTGGAGTTTGCATGGTCTCCTCCTACTGGTCCGGTTTCCTGTCATAGTCCAAAGACATGTGTTTCAGGTTAATTAGTCACTAAATTGCTCTGTGTTATATATTACGCTGACTTGCGTAAATAAATCATTGCAGAGTTCAGTATATTGCATCTCCATTGTAAGCTACTTTGGAGAAAGGTGTGAGTTAAAGTCTGCTTAATATTCATTCTACGTGGATTTGGAGGAACTGCATCTGCTTAATGAATAAATCAATACAAATTCTCCTAATCACAGCAGACAGTACAGGACTAATTTATGAGGTAGTTAAGAGATCTGGTTCTGCAGAATAATAACAGAAATTCAGCATTTCTGAGAGCATTTCTTAGCCCTTAGTCCAATCTAGCAAGTTTTCAGTTTTGAACTTCACTTTACTGCAATTAGTAATTACTTTAAAACACAACAATCTTTTGTAAAAATGTTTTTACACATTTTAAAAGCTAAATATCTACTGTTCAGGTGACAAGAACTGAACTAGGAGCTTTATTTAATACCCCTACTTAAGTTTGAGGCATTTCTTCTCCTTTTACAAGGACCAGATTTGGATTCTGCATATCTCCCAATAGCCACCATGTGGTCTTCTTTAAACTAACAGTTTGGTTGCTGTTAATTGTTTGTCTCCATTACCCCTTATATACTAGTTTCTCCTGTTATAATCTTGGTGATCAGGATTCCCAGTTGGCATTCATAGCTACCATATAGACTGTCCAAACACCGACAACTTGTCTGGTGAATGTGATTTCTTTTGCCTTTACTATTGTGTTTTTTTTTGTATTTTGCTTAAAAATGTAATTAATATATAAATCAGTAAGTGTCATGTATGTGCAGTATGTTCTCTTTGGGACTGTAAAGTAAGAGCTAAAAGTGCTGAATGAGTCAGACAGTATCATAGTAATTAAAGCAGAAAAACTGCTAAGGATGTTGTGATATTAAAACTAATAATTACTGAAGCAATAGTGTTCATTTTAGTGAGATTTAGAGATATTATAGCATAAATGGGTCTCAGTCTTGGGGCTCAGTAACACAAACATCATGGTAATTCTGTGTTTGATTTAAGAGAATTTATCTTATGAATAATTTCTGACAAACAAAATATGTTTATGAAGCAGCCATGACTGTATTCTACATCCTTTTCAGAATGGAGCACTGTCTGCAATAATTCAAACAGTTTAAACTGGAGCAAATTTTGAAGGTTAATTTATACATTGTAGACATTGTTGAAATGATGTTGAATTGGATTGATACCATGTGAAAATACCAGCTAATGTTATGGTAAATTTAATCAATTTCATACTAACTTTGTGAGGTTTAGTCATACTAAAATATGAAATGTACTGTAGTTACTATACACAAAACGTTTATAATTAATTTTGGATTTTAAAATAGATTTGACTTCTCCCGTCTGCTACTCCAGCACGGTGTAGAAGACCTGTCCTTACCAACCAGCAAATGTTTGAAATATTAAATGTGCTTAGATAAAATACTTGAAGTGATTTTTTTTGCAGTAAGTGTAAATCACTTTGTTAAAATATACAAATTAACATTTAAAAAAAGTAAATGACTTTTTTTGAATATACAAATTAACAAAATTCCCTGCTACATACATTCTGTTAAAAAAACAGAATGCTTTGATGTTAAAAATTGAATGAATCTCTTTTGCTGTAAAGCTTAATGTTATAAAACATACACGATCATATATTTATCAAGGTTAGTTTGAAATTCAAATTTACTGTGTTCAGAACCAAGTGCAGATCAGTGGTTAACATTCAGTTTAAACAATACATCACTAATTTAATTCAACATCAGTTCAGCTGTCCATAATATATAAATTAACATATGACATCTTTCATTACAAATAAAAATATAATGTTAAAATCTGTTTTGAAATAAATGGCTATTCTAATGCCTATCCAAAGATACAAATGGTGTAAAATAACAAAAGCTGTAGTGAGATGATATACTGATGCACAGTAACTGTGAAATAACCAGGTGGTGATCTGGTCCTCCTATTATAATGCCTTTTTCATGTCCACCTAAAAAAACGACACTCCTTATGGGGGGGGTGGGGGTGTTTCCAGAATTAATAAACACAATTAAACTAGACAGAAAGACACCAAAAGGGCCATGTCAGGCACATTCCAGAGCCCAGACTTTCTTATCCTGTGAGGAACTCCAGTCAGAATGTAACTTTTTTTACATCACTTTAGCTTTTACCTCCCTTTACTAAAGCACCCTATTTGGCAATTCCAGAACATGTGAAGTATGAATCAGGATGCAAGGCTCATAAATAAGTATAGACTAAATCAACATCAACAGGACAGTTAGTAGTATTTTGTCTACGAGAAAACTGGGTGAGAATGAGGGTGAAGCAGGAGATTTGCCACTAAAGGCTTAAACCAAGACAGTTCCTGAGCTTTGAACTGATTTTGTGTATTAGAGGTGCTTTGCCTAGGTGTGAAAAAGAGCCACTTTGATAAACCCCGTTCACATTAATGGAAAAACACTGAATTGCAAAACAGCACATGAAGGAAAACTCGGTCAAATAAGGCAACGGTGCTTAAATCACCACCACTGCGTTTACACAGATACTTTCCACTGTTGGTATTTAAACTTCTTAGATTTTTGGAAGGGAGGATACAAGATAATTTAGGTACAGTTTGGACAATTCACATTTTATATTATATATCGAGTTTAATAAATCAATATTTTATTAGCCATGCGGATAATTAACGTAACGCTTTTAAAATGAACAAGTGGCGTCGCTCTCAATATTAATAATAAATATCATTTACAGAATACATTTGTATTTTGTGTATTTAACACCGGTTTCCGTGTATTTATTTGCTATGTTTAAATGCGGTTCCATTTATTTGATTCGAAAGCGACTACATGCAGACAAGATGTTAGCAGCCAAACTGGGTCCTCAGCTCTGGTATTTGACTGGAGCGACTCCTGTTGATATTTTCGCATCGTTACGAATGCGCACCACCTTAACTTGGACAAACAAACATTTTTTACACCATCTTGTGCACGGCGGGATTTCTTTCCATCTTGTAGCATTGCCTTAATTTTGTGTTGGCTACGAAAACATAACCGCTAGAAGCGTGTTCTATGAGGTTCCTTTTTTCAGCGCCCCGCCTTCTCAGAACCTTACCGTTACATTGAAAAAACGTGCTTGTGTATTGGGCGTCTAACAAACAGCTTAGCTCATCCCGCGGATGGCAGCATGGGGACTTGCGCGACACACTCTCGACGACACCTCTCGTTCCGACTGCTGCTTGCATTCACACCTCCGGTGCAGCTGGAATCGCGTGAACCGCCGGCCGTCCGTATAAGACAAGGCCCAGATGATCGACCACAAAAGGACCTCAGAAGCTGCCACAGGACTCACTTGGGTTGGTTATAGATTGCTACACTTTGATCTTAGTCAAAAGGCCGAGAAGCGATTATATTGCTTTGTTGGTATATTGGTTGGTTATAGATTGCTGTATATAATTTAAAAATATTAGTTAAATGTTTCCAACAGAACTATAATAAAAGATGCTAAATACGTTTCTTATGTTCTGTTCCCCAGAAGCCCCTGGTGCTGTAGACAGGATGGCTTCCAAGTCCCATCGCAGAAAGAGGACCAAGTTCACGGAGCAGCAGATCCAGCTACTGGAGGAGGTGTTCTCGGACACCCGCTATCCAGATGTGTACCTCCGGGAAAGGCTGGAGGCCTCCACCGGTTTGCCCGAGCCCAGGATCCAGGTATTATTTTTTCTGTATTTGCGGCAGTGGACCAAATAGCGTAATGTTCATTCGTGGGTTCGAACCGCACGCCTAGGTGCCACTGACGGAGTTCCCCTGGTCCTTTAGAAATGGCCAGGGGTATAAATCCGGTCAAATAAGTCACTTTGGATACAATTCTGACCGAAGCGGTGAGAGAATGTTTTACTCCTTTGAATCATAAATAGTTTTGCTCATTGGTTCACTGCTGCCTGTTCCCGCTCCAGGTGTGGTTCCAGAACAGACGGGCCAAGTCTCGTCGTCAGACGAGGCCCCCGGCGGCGGACAGGTTGGACAGACCGCCCGGCAGCCCCCTCCGACAGCCTCGAACCGGGAACCTGTTTGAAAGGGAGAAACCGGGTGGATTCGCTCCAGGGAAAGACTGCAGATCCCTGGCAAACTCCAAGAAAAACACTGGCTCGAAGCCACAGTCACATGTAAAAGGGCAAAACGGAGGCGTTCAAGGGAAGGCGACGGGGGCGGTTCAGGAACAGTGTTCATGGGCCGATTCTGGTGCCTCCGTTACGGGGCGCTGTAGTGGCGTCTTGCACTACAGTGGCGACGAACGGCTTAAAAACGTCTTGCTTAGCTACGACAATTTTCCGCCGAACAGGACCATCGGACCCGACATGAAGGTTGTAATTCCTGCTATGCCGTCAGCTGCCACCTTGGGGCGCCTCTCAACTACCCACCCCTGCCTAGTGGAGCCCCTGAAGGCGGACATTTCGGCGCGCTTTGCTAACACTCGGCCCGGGCCGAGAGTGGTGCTCCCTGGGTCCGACTGGCAGCCTGAAGCCTTGTCGCCATTTGGCCACTTCTTCTGATCAGCCGTGAAAAGAAATACATACAATACATATACTATTAATTACGGAATATTCTTTTTTTCAGAATATGCAAAAGTGTTATTAAAGGTATTGCTACTAATAAAATAGCGGTCAAATAGTCTCCAAAATACGGCTCAAGCCTGAAAATAACCACATTATAACTCGAGACCGTTCCTCCTTTACACATTCAGAAACAAACATTTCAGACAGTCTTGTGCTTACTATAAACAAACGGCGTACTTATTTACCGCAGGGGTCTCCGCTTAATGACCGCGTAACGGACCATAGAAGAGCCATTTACAGAATTAAGCCGGATCGAGCGTAGTGGATATTACCCTGTCTAGATGTAAACGTTGTTATCGGATAGTAAATATTCACAGAACAGCAATAACCCGTCATTTTAGGCTTACATTAGATTAATTTAACTGCCAAATATTTATTTCTTGGCAGAATATGATGATTTTCAAATTTACATCGTTTGCAGTGTATGTATGTGTGTGTGTGTGTGTATATATATATATATATATATATATATATATAAAATGTATATATGCATGTTTGATACTCCAATGTGGTTAAACTTTTTCTTTATTCAGTTTAACCCTGAAAATCAGTACAATATTCACAGTATCAGAGTTTAAAAAATATACATTTTATTTTTCATGCAAGTATCAGTCAGCTAAATGGGTGATGTCAAACATTTAATAAATCCTACTTGCTTTAAAAATTTTTATATTATATACTTTCCACTACGAGAGTACTGCTGACATGACTATTCTCCTGAGACACAGCCATTCATTTTTGTCCACTCTACTGGGCAAATATTTTTTCAAGTTTGATGTCTTAACCTGTACAAGCAACAATGCTGTAAAATATGAGTCCTAGTGCACCTTATCAAAATACTTTTAAACTACAAAGCATGTTTGAAAACTTTTAAAATGTTACAAATACACCCAAAAACCTGTTGCTGGGTCTTAGGAGGATAAAAACTACCATAGGGTAATATCATGATCTAAGATACAGCTGAATTTTCACTGCAATGAACAGAAATTTTATTGATATTAACTCGTTCTCTGACATCCGATACATTTTTGAAATAACAAATATTATATATTACAAGTAATGGTGTTAAAATTTCCAAAACTATTTTGGCATAAAAATACATAAAACAACTCCCCCCTATTTGTGGTGCATAGTTGTTAATTTTACTTTCAGACAATAGAAGCTCCATAAAATCCTTTTCTGTTGGGATAGCCCATTTTCACCTTTTAAGGCAGTCTCACAAGAAGTAAAAATGGTATATATCATAATATATAGTTATATGGTCAACCACAAGTGGATAAAAATATAGAAAGCAATGTTCCCCAATCCTCTCCCTAGCAACAAGAGAATTTCATCAAAGAATCACTAAACCTAATAAACCCAATTCATTGCATTATTGCTCAAAACAAAAATGTCCTTCAAATCCAGTGTGGAAGCTATAGCGCTACATGAAAGTAAATGGTCAATATTTTTGAGCTAAAAGGTGAAAATGTAAGAATATCCAAGGAGGCATTGTCTTAAGCCCAGGCACCCTGATAACTGTCAGGACTAATGTAAGCAGCAGCACATCTAAAGTGTTAGCCAGCTAAACCTGTGGTCTTATAAATACACTTCAGTCTAAATGCATTTTTAAATATATTTTATTGTATATTTGTTGTACTGATATGAAATAAATAATTGTTACAACCAAAAAATTAGAGAAGCCTGAATTCTGCCATTTATACTCAATACAGAAAAGTTTTTGAGAAAATAGTACAAATAGAAATATTTGACCAATCGAAAAAAATACTAGGCATTCCACAAAAAAAAAAAAAAAAAGGAAATCTTTAATATTACAAAAAAGTCATTCATTTGATGTGACTGGTCTCATATTTCTGGTCTAATATAGAAGATAAAGTTTTGTTAATGACTTATAGAAAATATATACAAGGAATTGTTTTTAAATTGTACTGTACAACACATGGATGAGAAATTTCACACTCTGTTGGTATTGTTGGCAGCAAAGGCATGAAGATTTCCCAGCTGACTCAGACCACTTTGAATGTGAGCTACATGAATCTCTACGTTGTTCTGGAAACAGCTGGAAGGGAAAGATACCACAAAAAAAGACTAAAGTAACTGAAATGAAATGGATGGGCTAGCCTGCTGGAAATCTTCACCAAGCACTTTTATAATGTATTCTTTAAATAAAAAAAAAAAAAAAAAAAAAAAAAAAAAAAAAAAAAATTTTTTGGAAAAAAAAAAAAAATATTTTTTCCAAAGACTGCAGACTTCTGTAAATGCTTATAAATATAGNAAAAAAAAAAAAAAAAAAAAAAAAAAAAAAAAAAAAAAACATCTATTGGGACAGGACAGAATACAAAATGCATTCTTACCTTAGATTTGAACTGTCTATTGAATTCTTAATGTCATTTAAGGAATCTGTCAATGACTTAAATTCAAATGAATTCAAGTCAGTTCCCTCTGCCAAACTCTGTAAAAACCAAAAATTGAGACAAAAAATTAGCAAACACAATAAACTGGCAATAGACAAACATTTGCAGTGATAACTACCATTTAATCAGGGTTCTTAAATTTTCTACCATTCTGTACTATGAGAAAATGATTCATTTCTCTTCAGAGATTAATAGAGTTATATCCTGTTAATGGCCATAAGTAATTATCCAATCTCTCCTTTAAACCATGATAGCAACTTGGAAAGAGCAAAAACTTTCTTTAATAAACTGCAGTCTCCAGCTAATACTCCACACTTTTCAGCACATTTTCTCTTTCCTCTCACCTTTACCTTATTCCACCCTCACCACTGATGATGATGATTTTACCCTCACTAACGACAAAGTATATTCCATTATGAAGAGGTTCTTGGCAGAGACCTATGACATCTAGCCAATACTCTCAGCAAAGCCTCATTCCTCTTAGAAAGTGAAATCTGACTGCCGCTCACACACCAAACCACCACCTGCTGCCGCCTTCGATCCTATCCAGTCTCCTCTCTTACATTTTTTTCCAGTTTCTCCATCTTGGATTCCTCAGTATCTTCTGGCTTCTTCCTATCTACTTACTTACATTTGACAGTTAAACTTAGACTGGCCTGTATTTCTGGACTATCATCCATTTTCCCTCAAAAAAATGATTATGCAGCGTTCAGGCTGTTATTTGTATTCCATGCCCAGAACAATGTCCTTGACAGCCATTCCAATGAGACTGTATCGGAACCATTTCCTTAGTCCTCATTCTCGCCGACCTATGTCACTGTAAACCACCACAGCCTACTTCACTCTACCAGAAAGAAGTCTGGAATCAAAGAATTGGCACCTAAAAGGTGTGAGTTTTATCTATTGCATAGATCCTGGCAGACAGACTTAGTTTGGTGTGGCTCCCTTTCTCAACAGGTGTTCCCCAGGACTTAATGTTGCTGCCCTCATTCATCTCTACCTACACTGCTTCTCCTGGTGCCATCATTGCCTCTCATGTGCTTTCCTGTGAACAATTCACTTATTTCACTTTTCATTGGTCAAGGGCCTGGGAGAAACCACTACTTCAAGTCTGTTTCTCCTAGCATGTTGAAGCCATAACCTGATCAAGCAGATACCTTACGCATAACATCTGCAGAATTCTTTCTTCACCCAAAACACTGTACCCAGTTACTGGTACAGGTCACGGCAAGTCATGGAAACACCTCGCCTAGAGCCCTGCAAATCTCTCCTGAAATCCTTTCTTGCCCTCTGCCATCAAGTTCTCCAGGATGCAGATCAGGACTGCATTACTTTATTTGACCTGGCAAAGGGATCCTATGTACCTCTCCTCATTGTCTCTCAACTTCCTATAGCTGCCTGCATTAAGTTCAAAATTCTCATTACAGCCTACAAGGCAATCAAAGGATCTGCACCCCAACCTGATCACTCTGTACACCCCAGCAAGACTGACTGCAGTGCTTCACAGCTCCCTGCCCAGCCACTCCTGCTAAAACCAAAAAGTCTGTAGGTTCTTGGTTTTAGCTCCAAAGTGATGGAATGAGTTCCTCTGTTGCTCACAACTGCTGAATTCCTTTCAACATTGAAAAGCTTTCAAAACACATTCTTTTCAGAAACACTTCTCTCCTGATTACCAAACTGTTGTATAATCTTGCATAGCATCATCTATTATGATCTCTTTTGCATTTCCTATCACCTGTATATGCAGCTACAGATGCAATATGCACTGGCAAAACTGTGCTCTGTAACTTCTTTGTTGTAAAATGTACTTTTGTTGACTCTGAGTTGTACATCACTTTGGACTTAAGTTTTTTCTAAAGTAACAAATGTATAATTGTAACATATATAAAATCACAGGCATACATCTCCTCCTAATATAAATGCACTAAGCCTCCTGTTGGTTTTTTAAAATCTTTACAGGCAAACCGAGCCACATTTGAAGAAGCTCATCACTGACCTACTCTGACCTTCACGCCTGTCAATTCATCTAATTGTAGCTATGAAGGAGAGGCCACAGCAGCCACCCCTCTTGCCCAAGGAAACACTGGCCAGTTCATAACTGCTGGCTGGTGTGTCATGGTATGGCATGAACTAAGGTCTGCACTTTACCAGTGCACTTTTGGGGTCACCACTGACAGCATTATTGTATCCCATCCATAAATACTGATACCCTGCCAAGTATGTAAGTTGGTGAATATGCATTGACCTCATGGTTGATACAGAGCCTTGCCTTAATCTGCAGCAGCATTGCAGTAAGGCCCGAGATGAGGTTAGCCAGATTCTTGCTGCGGACACAGCGCTGGCCACCACGGAGTGTATTGGCCTTTCTGACGATCTCCTGGGCCTGTTCCTCACAACGTCGCCGTAAGTCTGTGGGCCGGTCAGCCGGTTGCATTCCCTGCTCTGGAGCCAGCTGCAGATGGTACAAACAAAACCCTATGCCTTGCAAACTGTGAACTACTATATTGCTCTCCTGTACTTTCCATAACACTAACATTCCAGAATAAGAACATTTGCTTCATTTCAACAACAAAAGTATAGCTGAAATGACTAAGGATTTAAAAAACCCAAACACTTGATTACCTATTATCTAAACTCCAAAATTTGTTTGTCTCATCTTAGAGTACAGTGCATGAGACTGAATTAGCTTACCTCATAACAATACTGTTGCACTTCATGTAGGACTTTATTCAGATCCTTGTTCAGTTGCTCCAGGTCAAGTACAATGGTGGCATACCTCTTCTGGAACTCAAACCCTATGGGCATTGAGTAAGATTTCTGTCGAAAGCCAACATCACATTTCTACGTTATGAAACTGAATATCAAAATGCTGAAAAAGCCACAACACTGACAAAAGTAACATCAAAGTAACAAAAAAAAAAAAAAAAAATCTCACCAGCTTTTCAGCCTCTGTGTTCATTTCTTTCAGTTGCTTAATGTGCTCCTTCTTAATCATCAAAATTTTTGATAATCTGGTCTGAAAGGGAAAGCATGATCAATTGTTAAATAATCAGAATTACTTGATGTTGCAGAACTTCCAGAGACAGATAGTATAGGTTCTTAGCAAGAACTTTGGGAAAAACATTTTAATCAAATAAAGGCTGTAAAACCAAATACATACAACTTGCACCAGAAACTTGATAGGGAAGCCACCGAGTGTATCAGTATCTGCACTCAACAGTTTACTTTTCCACGGTGATTGACCCAACAGTG
Source organism: Arapaima gigas (assembly GCA_900497675.1). Taxonomy (NCBI): domain Eukaryota; kingdom Metazoa; phylum Chordata; class Actinopteri; order Osteoglossiformes; family Osteoglossidae; genus Arapaima; species Arapaima gigas. The sequence goes on from UFQX01001086.1 coordinate 64,741, forward strand.
GGTCACTTTCCTGTTAAAACATATCATATAAATATGTAAGAAAAATAAAATCTAGTAAACAAAACACATGCAGAAAAGGAAGACCTGCAGCATCTTTTTACATGCAATATGTACGATAATGAAAAAAATTTACTGAGCTACAGTAAGTGCTGGAAAATAATGAATGTATTCACCAGTACCATCGTGGTCAGCTGGCCTGAAGGGGGATAAGGCACACGTGGTGGGGTTAGGAAACCTTGGAAACGGGATGGCCGCTGTTTCTGAGCAAACGCCGAAATTGGCATTGTTTCATGGGGTTCATTGCTCTGCAGGGAAGAAATCATTTGTGTTTCATTTGAAAACAGCAGATAGGAAATGAGCTCCCTTACTGTGAAGTGATGAAAAGAAAAGCACTCATTAATGAGAAGACTCACAAGGACTTCATAGTCGGGAACAGTGTGAGTTCCTAAGCCATTTCTGTCAAAAGTCACTCTGTAGGTGGCTGCACTTGTGTCCACTGCATCAATCTGTCCTGTGAACAAGCCATCATGGACTCCCCTAAGGCGAGCTAAGACACAGAAATACAACATTAGTCATTGAGAACACTCAGCTAAAATATATGCATTTTAAATACTACATTTATTTCCAATTATGGTTTATTACTTTAAACACACTATGTGAATAATACACAAATTAAAAATTAGAAATCAATTTATACATAAATGAAATAATTGCAATGAGGCTCAAAGATTTAATAAATGCAACTAAGTTATTATTGTTCAAACCATAATGGTATGACTAATTTATATAGATTTATACTAGATAATTCAGTCCTGCCCTTATGGTACTTGATCAAATTTCCACATTATTCATACTTTAAAACCTCATCAATGTTTCTCTGGGCCTGTACCAACACACTTTAAAATGAAGCTATGTGTAAACAGAAGTCCTGGAAGAGTGCAATACAAAACACATTTTCAATATAGATTCAGAGATTTCAGCTAAGCTGTAGCTGGTGCAGCAAATGCCTTTTTGAAAATATGTTCAGTTCATTTGTGGACATCACAGCACTTGCCAGTAACTTTTGTTCCAATGACTAAAGGCAGTGGGATCTCCTCTGGCAGGTCTTTGCAGTTTGACACATCTGTGAGCTTCCTCTGCTGCAGCAACCTTATCTTCTGCCTTTTCTGATTCAACGCTGATCTCTCCTCTGCAAAGAAAGCTGACGAACACCTGGTGAAAATTAAGACATATCACAAGTGAAAAATGGTCAAAAAGGCATTTGCAGCATCATACTTCCATAAAGTGTTATGATGTTTTTCAAGTGCATCAATCATTTATGGACTTGTTTAACAAAGGAAATAGTATTTACTGCTCAAGAAATTACATATTTCTAAAAAAAGTTGTATAGAATTATACTTTAACCATTTTTGGAGCAAATCAACAGCAAAAGAACCGCAAGCAAACAAATACAATACTGATAAACCATTGTACAAAATACACTGTACCGTCTCGGCTTTCCCATTAATCTTCTTATTGTTGCCCATTCTACCCGGGTTAGCTTTCTCATTTTTAAGTTTGGAAAAGATTCCTTCAGACAGAGACAGAAGTCATTATCGCCTTCAAATAACGGTCTGTAAAATAAATAAATAAGTTAATAAATAAAAAGAGAACCAAAGGTTGCATTTGTAGTACAAGGCCACAACTTTTAAATATTCTAGAAGAAAAAAAGCATATAGCTATTTATATTGGTTTATGTTTAATTGTGTAAGTATTTACCTATCAATATTTGAATAAAACCACTCATAAATGCACCACTTGTGTGCTTTGGGTAGTTTCAGGAGGTTTCGCAACCGAAATCCTATCTTCTGTGAAGCTTTTTTGTCTGGTGGTGGAACACTTGCAAATTTCTGCTTGAAAAAACATAACATTTTCTCTAAATAAAGGCACAAAATATAAAAAAATGCTTGTTTAATTACCTTCACATGAAAATTTTATTGCACCTGTCATATTCTAGAACTAAACACAGCAATGTGCTGCAGTGATCTTTTGCATAAAGATCTCACCTGAGGTACAGTTGTTACTCTCTGGCTTCTCCTAGGGGACCTGGAACTGAGCTGCCGGTCATCCTCCTCACAGAACAAGCGGCTCTTTTTCGAGCTGCGTGTTGGCTGTGAAAAGCAGAAACGTACAGGTTAGGGAATCAATGAAAAACATTTGTAAAATATAAAGAATATGCAACTGCTGCAACAATATTACAGCATACATTTAGAGAAATCTTAAACTTTTTGGAATGACTAAATACAATGATACTTGTATTTACTTGTACAATGAAACACTGATTACAAACGATAAAAATTAAAGTTATTTGAATGTAATAAAAATATCTGAGTATGCTTAATGAAATTTATATTTCTAATACTTGGGATAATAATATGTTTATATGAATAGAATAAATTAGGATAAGACAGGCAACAAAACCCTCACCGTTTCCACAGAGGAAAAGGTATTTCTTCCCTTCATATTCTGAGATTTTGATATATTATGTTTTTCATTCCAAGTATTTCCCAAACTCCCTTCTGAAAGACAAGAAAAAATTTCTGGAACAAGTTAAATTTTATGTAAAAAAAACCATAACGCCTTTAGCCATTACACCGTGTGACAAAGAACTACAGCATAAATTTTCATTACACCTTTATTTACAATAGTCTAAAGGTATTTGTTATAAAATCTTCATATGACTTAAGGAACTGAGTTAGTTTTTAGAAGTTTCTACACGTTATTTATAAGAGTCACTATTGAATCTGCAATTTGAGGTGAGTTAGATTTAATCACTTTTGTAACTGGTAGTCCATGTAACTGAAAGTATGAAGTATAAACAAGTAGGATTTCTTATTCAATAAGCGCAGCATTGTGGTAGCACAATCAGGCAAAAATGCTGTTACATGAAAAAAAAATTGTAGAGTCATGCTTCAATTTACAGGGTCTTGTTTTACACATTTTTGCTAGAATAATTTGATTTTTAATATCATTACTCAATTCACATGCTGATTTGTTCAATACAGCAAGTTAGCTTAAACAGAAGTGATTTGTTTTGAATTCTGAGGAGTTGGTTAACTCACTACCAACTAGTTAATGCAACTAGAAATTACACCTAAGCAGGCTACCTTGTCCATATATGGTTAACAAATTTGGAAAATATATTTTTCCAATTATTTTTGACAATAATGCAAATGAAAAATTCTAATGTCACAATTTCAGCTAAAATTGTGCAAAATAAATTATGCAGCATGCGGTTGTGTAATAGCTGACTCCATTTACATGTTTTCGATTTAAGCGGACTTTGCAGGAACGAATTAGATACATAATTCGAAGGAAGACTGTATATTTTTTATAAGCCACTGTGGTTTTTCATTGTACACCACCTACCATATGAGAGAATAGTGCTAGAAACTGACATCCCCGAATATGTTCCTGAATACTGCATCTAATATGCACACATTCATTGTTAAAATTTTTTTACAAGTTTATAGCATTAAGTATCATCTACAGTACCTTTCAGGCTCACAAGTGCTTTTGCTGAAGAACCTTAAGAAAGAACAGAACATAGTATCAACAATGTTGAAAGCACAGCGATAACAAAAAAAGCTTTGTTGTATAGATGAGTTAATGATCAGGGTATCTAAAATTTCACCTTGGATAAGGGTGTCAGCTAAAATCTACATAATTATTGTATGTTGCTCTGGAGAAAAGTGTCTGCTAAATGAATATAAATATAACACAAGCAAACTCCTCTAATTTGCACTTTTATACCAGTCTAAAGGTAGTATTTATTCCTGTGCAACTCCAGTGTCTTCTGTCACAGTAGTACTTTGTTGTCTTTATGTGCAATGCTTTTTATGCTGCAAACTGGCTGAAAGGGAAATGTAGTCAATTAAGGTGAATAGTTTATCTACCTGTGACATCAAAAACTATAAAAGTCCAAATGTAAAATGCTTAGAACGGTTCTAACTTTTCGTTATGTCACCTACTGTCTAAACAAAAGCGATTTGTTTTGAATTCTGTGGAGATAGTTACCACGATAGTAACCAGTTAATGCAGCTATTAACCGCACCTGAGGCTACCGTGGGAATGCTGTCAATAAAGCTAAACCGAAATAGGATAAACAGCTCGCTGATCATTTACCCTTGTCCATTTACGGTTTACAAGTTTGGACAATATATTTTTCCAATTATTTTCGACAATAATGCAAAAGCCACCGATGCAGCTGTAGGGGCAGGTAATTGAAAATCGCCCAGGTTAAGGAACTGCCATCCCCTCGGTATTTTTAGCAGTAGCAAGCCAGCGAAAGCTCGTGGTTCAAATCGGCAATATTTACGCTGTACGCAAATTGTTAATGATCGAAACACAAACCAGTTTGAAGGACATGAAGAGTCAAGTATGACAGTAGTGGATAAGAAGACCTTCTTTGAGGGATACTGCTAAAAACACTTTCCTTCTGTTTTGTTATTACTCACTCTCGTCAAGCAGCTGCTCCAACTCCGCCATCTTGAATCCGCCGCGCCGCTTTTCAAAGACAGGCTGCCGTGACGCATTATGGGAGGGAGATTGCTGTAACGAGGTCGAACGCGAGTAACTTCACTTGAGACGTTCAACGTAAAACTTTTTTTTCCCCAAAACTTTAAAATAAATTTGTAATTAAGTATTATGTGCACATTTTATTCTCCTACCAAAGTACTGAAAATCTCCTAAAATGAGAAGTGCTTCCGAGATGTTATGGCACAAATTATGGTTTCAGTTTGAAAAATGTAATATATTGCGACGTTTTCCCACAACTTTTCTTTTTATGCTTTGTTTATCTGTTGAAATAAACTAATTAACATTTCACACGTTGTCAATCATACTTTATTAATGATAGCATCAAGTGCCCAGTCCTTTGTCTCCAAAGACCTTAGCTTAGCTGAGCTGGGAGGAAAGTGCGCTAAGTGGGCCAACTGGGGATCCACCTTACCTGCTGATCCAGCGCCACTCTTCTCTCAGCTGGGAATACAGGACCATGTTACTCAGCACAACTGCATACCAACTGCACCAGCAATTAAATTTTTGGTTAACATAGTATTTTGTTTATGTCCATTTTAAATATTCATGTGCAGTTTAAAGTTTTAAGATCCATAAAGCATCCATCCATTATCAACAGTCATTTGACCAATACAGGGTTGTGGTGGACCACAGTCTATTTCAGAAGCACAGGGCTAGAGACACGTCTATCGCAGGGCTAATGCACACTGTCACCATTAAGGAAAACTTAGATTCAGCAGAAAGACATGTTTTTGCACCTACATGTCAGAGTGGCACAGATCTTGTGTGAAATATTTGATGGAACTTTATTAGAACTGTAAGGAGCATTATTTTAGAAGGTCTTTGAATAAAAGGGGTGTCTTTTTCAAATACATCAAAAAGAATATGGAAAAAGATTTTATTAGGGTAGAGTAAGACTGCGTTATCCAGTCGCAAGAAATTTAAATTGAGCTCCAGTTGTGTTATTTTATTGAAATGTTTATATTCAGGTACTCTCACTACATTCTCAGCAGTGTAGCATTTAAAAAAATTCTGATAGCATATGGTACAAGGCAATGTTGGTTCTTTCATTGGAAATCTTTGGCTACAAAATCAGTCTACTGAAGTGTATGAAATTAACCACAGAGCATCACACCTGTTTCTCTACAAGTGTTTTTTCCCATCCATATACCTGTGAGAGATTACAATGATCTTGGTAGTTTCCTGATTCGTGATGTCAGCAGCAAGTATTATCACCCTTTCACAATGAAAACATATCACTTCTGATCAAAAGAAATTCGTTCCTTCTACAGTACCATTGACCAAGATTTTGAGCCTGAATTCCAAAAACCTTGCAAGAAAAATATGCAAATTTATAAATGGATAAATAATTGTAAGCAGCTCTAAATACAAACTATTTTGTAAGCTGCTTAGCAAAATAAGTGTCATCTAAATAAATATATTTACATATTTAGTTAATGCTTTTCTCCAGAGTGACATACAACATGAAGCCACACACAATTATTTATTTATTTATACAGTTGGGTAACTCTGATTGGAGAAATTCAGGATGTCTACCTTGATTTTAAAGTCTTTGACTATTAAATTTGAGTGCTAATGAAAGAGGTGACTCTAGTGAATATTTTACTGCTAAGTTCAGATAATCATACTGTCGGCTAATGTGTTAGCAGATACAACAGATTTGATGTTTGGTCAACATGCAGTCCACATCTTCTGATATAACTATATAATATAAAACTGTTCATTAATATTGTTAAACAACTACATGGCATATCAAAGCAATTTTTCATAACATTCTTTTAACCCAGAACAAAAAAGCACATAAATACTTGCCTCTTCTTTGTCACAGGCACATAAACGGAGTTCCTCTCTCATATGGAATATTTAGGATTGTAGGCTAGTTTTAAACAAAAACTGCATCAAATGTTCAAATGTTTTTGTAAGTTCAGGAACTATATACAATATCAAGTTAATACAGATACCTTTAAAAACAGTGCATTCTTACGCCTACTACTGGTCCAGAATGGTACAGCTGAGTTGTGTTCGACCTGCCAATGTCCCTGTGTCTCTCCATAACTGCTGTCCTTTGTTGAACTTTACTGAAAGGCAATGTATCAAACAGGTCTTAATACCATTTGTATAAACCATTTCACCTTTTCCTTTGTTTAACTTACAAGTAATAATTCATCAGAACGATACTGAAGATGAATGTAAGTTTTTTTCAAATGTCAGTTACAATTATAGAACAGAGGCAACTATGAACTCTATAATATCACTGAGTACTTTTTAAAAATAGATGTTAGTACTATGGTTTAAGTACCAGATGTAAAAAAAATTCAAACTAGGCCACTAACAGTATACTGGCTATACTATGTTTATCACTCTTTGTGTCAGTGAATGCACTTTTGTGTGCAGTAAGCAGCTTTACAAGTCAAACACTAGTTGCTGGCCTGTGTGGATTCACTTTGCACCCTTAAGTTGCATGGGGATGTGGTGGAGTACTTGCAATACGCAAACTTCTGCAACTTTGCAGCAGGACTGGTAATGTTTGTGCAAGCGTGTTGACAGATGGCTCCAGGTACAAACAGTGAAGCTATATGCTAGATGCATGTATGGTTTCTCAGCCCCATGAATTCTTAGATAGCAATTAATATTATGCAAACTGTTGGTACCATAAGGTCATATTTGGCAGGTGTACTTGAAGACTGTTGGTGAGCATGTGACAGATGTAGGAGAAGACTCTTCAGAATCAGTTTTCAACTCAGAAGCAGGAACTAACTTACCAAGGTATATGCTTGGCATTGTCAGTTACATTGGCTCTGGTTACAGCATAGTAGAAATTTACATGGCTTCTCACCCTGTGCGTTGAATGGCGAAAACTGTATATGAAAACCTGGAGCTAAGCTGAGAGGTCTAACATCGAGGTGCAGATAAGCATTCTGTTATTCAAAATATGAGTTGTTATGAATTTAAAGAAAGGCAAAATGGACGTAGTTACAAGGTTCGTTGTAACATTTTACGTTGTACAAAGTCGCACAGCACATGCCAATACTTAAGTAGAGCGGCGTGTTTTCAGACCGTGTGGCGTTTCTAACAAAAATTTTGCTGTAACCGTCGCGCCCTTGCCCCCCTGGCTGCCGGCACATTCTACAGGCTGTGAACTAGCTGGGTTGCCCCGCTCTTATCTAATCTATTACTTAAACTGGTTTACCATTATAGTGATTTTATTTACTATACAAGTAGTTATTGTCGGACAGACTTTCTCACAAAAAACAATATATCTTTAACGAAACTTTATTACCCTCACATCACTAATATATGCAGCGCCAAGTGTCTGTCGTGTTCAATGTTATATTTTCATTTGCTCACATTCAATAGCTACTGGGTCCTGTGGCTGAACTCACGGATGGCACTGGCAGCAACATGCGCGTTGGACGTAGTACCGAACACACAGTAATAACGTGTGCGTGCAGTGCGTGCGATCTGACGCATGAGAAATTATATAAAATAGTAAATTATATATCACCAAACTGTATCTTACATTAGGTACGTTAGCTTGAGAAAAAAATGGTGAAAATCTGTATGTCTTGGTGTCACCAAACATACCCGAAAAGTGTTTTAGGCAAAAAATTGACATTTTATAATATTGCTAACAAGTATTATCTGTAACATTTCTCTTAATGCTCTAAGTTTTCATACTTTTATTCATTATCTAGGTATTTCCATTGTGACAAATTTTTGTTGCATAGGACCCTATTGCAGAGGACTGGTGTACTTTGAATAATTGAGGTAAATCATTTAAAATAAAAATGTCATAACTGTAAAATAGAAAAACAAACATTCTTGAAGGGTAAAAGTCCTTTATTCTGTCTAAAATAAAGGTATAAGGGAAGCAGTTTTACATTTTGAGGGGAGAACAAAGACATTGCAATACTTTCAAACAAAAACCTGACTGTCAAAAATAAAGCCCTTTTATTGTTTTGAAACTTAAACAGCCTAATTTTTTAAGCAACAGTAACTATTCCAAAGGATTTTAGTAAATGTCATTAAGTGTAAATATAAGTTTATAAGCCCTGAATTTATTGAATCGGGACCCCACTGTGAATGCACACTACAGTCACAAGAGAAAATATTTTGGATCCAAAACATTATACAACATGGAAAAAGTTGAAACCCTTTTCAATTATCACTTTTAACTTCAGAGTCACTCAACACTGAATTTCTGCAAATTAAACAAAACCGTGTAAAAATATAATAGGAAACATAAGTACCTACAACTATGGTTACTGGGTGGGACATAGGGGATTTAAACTGGAAAAGAAAGCTTCCAGGCATTTTAGTGATTACATAACAGCCACAGAAGACTAAACTATGACCCTTGGAAGAGTTTACTCAAGCCTTATACTCAATGTACATTTCCATTAATATATTTAATCACAAAGTGAGAAAAATTAGATGTTTTTCCAGTGCACAAATTAAATTTCAGCATCCAACCTGATGCTGTGCAGAGCTGGGGTTTCAAACTACAGTACAAAATTAAGAAAGGAAAAACAGGTGTATTTTGAAGGTCTGGTGCTTGCCAGCCAAGGAAGACTACTGACTGACAGGACTACTGACTAACAAGAGGTCTAAAATCCTTCAGTGCAACAAACATCACCACAGGGATGTCTGGTAGTTGAATCTGATCTTCAACAGGTATTTCAGATTCACCTGTGCCACATCATACACAATATATCTAGAGTAGGTTGGTTAAGGTATATAGAGTAATCATTTTCATTTGGATTAACGTGGATTACTAATAGGACTCCTCTCTCAGAAAAGCATCATGTTCATCCCCAGAATTTATATGACAATTTCCAGTTTTACTACAGACTCTGCTTGTGACATTATATTGATAAACACTGCTCCTTTTTCAGACATCCTCAGTGTGTGGAACAGGCTACGTCTGAACTACAGGCCACACTATGTCATAAAATGGACTTCTGTGCCTTAAAAAACATTAGCCAGGGGCTGCCTGGCTTGTTCCTGTAAAATAAATGTAGATCCCATTTTAAAAAACTGTATATTAACTCAAGTGTAATGAAACAGTGCCAAAATTCACAGAGTACGAAAGTAGACAATAGACAATACAATACAGGATTTAAAAAAAAAAAGATTTTTTTTTTTTATTTATGGCAAAGCTCTGGGAAAGCACACAGAGAGACTTGCATTTATTAAAAGGATACTCGTTGTACAGCAGGCTAGTGTCCTCAATGTTGGTGTTGATACCTTTACCCAGAGGTACTTGGACACCATCCAACACCACTGTGGCACTGGGGTCAGGAGCGGTTCTTCCTAAACCTGCTCAGAAAACAAACACTAAAATTAGCTAACTTGTTTGAGTGTTCCTAGTAATCAGAGCAACACTTCATAACTCTGCACAATTACATCTTTCTTAAGATCACAATTTTCAGTATACCTCACCTTTCACACTGTGTTTACCCTTTGGCAATTTTGTAATATGTGATGCTTTTTTGAGGTCAAGCCTGTGAATAAAATAGATTTTAAAAAAATCCAGTAATAGTTTGCATTAAATTCCACAGCCTTAACCATACACTTTTATGCAACAGCAAAATGTAAACAGGTTGCCAATTTCAAACACGTGGCAAAACAATCCTACAAATAGCTCGGCAGATTTTAAAAGAATTTCTTTTAGTGACAATGTTACTTTGTGTAAAAATATATTCAGTTTTGTATAAAGGACTAGCTTGCTGCAAAGAGAACTTACACATAATGCAAGCTGCAAAATACTGTGAGGCAGAATGGCAATTGCAGCTAGAAACTGAATATTTTCATCCACACTATACTGATATGACCCTTAAACTAAAAGATGAAGATTGCATTCTTATACCTAATTTTGAATACAACAAATCATCTGTGCAATAAACCCTTTGGAGTAATATTTACTGAAAAAACGTAGAAATAAGTCAAACCAGAATTTATGACTATGCCCTATAAATGACACAGTTTCAGTGCATTAAGTATCTTGAGGAGAGAAGCATAACATGGAAAACTTACATGTTGCCAAGGGCAACCTCTCCCAACAGAATGAGCCCCACAGGGTCCGACTGAGAGGTATGGCAGTAGTTGGCACTTTTCGACACCATGTCAGCAAAGTACACGCCTTTCCCAAACATGTAACCAGTCTAAAATTTTCCACAAGAGAATAATTAACAAGGAACAGCTTGCAGAACCATTAAAACAGGTTTTCTTAAGCCATTTTTTAATCTAGAAAGTAAAACAATGTAAATTGCTAAAACAAAGACTTAGTGAGAGCCAAAAATGTCAGTTAATAGGTTCTACTGCATATGTCATCACACCACACCCTGCCTGCTGCAGTTTATCTGGAGTGGTGGAAACTCACCACAGGGGCCTCAGGAGGTGCAATGCGCAGACCCTGAGACAGAATGCCAGCATAGTTGGTGGTACGTGAGCCATGCCACAGCAGCTGCCTGTTGTGCAGGTCTTGGAAGGGCCTGTAGCGCTGGTATTCACCCTCCCTCACCACCTTAAAGATCTGCAGGCAACAAACACACAGGTTCAGGCTTGATGAATGGGGTTTGTATACCACAATATACCTACTCTGCCCAACAATATTTGTTCTTTAAAAAATGTGTGTCAATTTAATTTAGGGAAGAAATAAGTGCTAATTCATTTTATACTTGAAATGAAGAATTCAGAACATAGTAAATAACACTTTAAATATTAAATCACAGATTCTTAAAATGGTAAAGTCACTCTATGCATAAATCTTACCTCCTCTACTTCAAGTGTATAGGTGTTATGGGTGGCTGCATGTGTATTCTTAACATACTGCAAGATGATCTGGGCCTCATTTGAAGATCTGTCAACAACCTGTATTAAAACAAAACAAATAAATAAATAAAATCCCACACCCTGGGATTCTGTTTCTTATAAGTGGTACTGTTGCTGAAGCTCAGCTCAAACTGTTTACTAATGGTCTACAGACATCATATAACCAGCAGTATGTTTACTGCAATACTTTGCATGCACAAGTACAATCTTATACTGTAGCTAATACATAACAGGTAATAAGTTTGAAATTCCCTCCTCATTTCTATAGTCCTAAAGCAGAGAATTTGAACCTGGAACCTTCTGATTAGAAAGAGAATGCCCCAACTGCTAAAATACTAGCCATTTGTTAATTATGTAACCAAGGCCAATAAAATTTCATAAAGAAAACTAATACCTCAATACTGGTTTTAAGTTTCTCATAGTTTATGTCAATCGGATCCTTCTTATTGTCTTCTGTTCCACCACGAAGAAGGCTGTAGGCCACTTCAATATCAAGAAGGTTATCCAACATCTGAACTTTAGCCTGAATAGAAAAATCATTGAAAATGTTGGGTTAATTCTTCACAGTAATGCAACAAACAATGAATTCTATGGTTGACCTTTTAGTTCTTTTTTGAGCATTCACCTGAATGTAGTCAAGGTTATTTAACAGCGGTGGTTTCTTCATCCCAAAGTCATGAGGTATCAGGGTGTAGAAGCGATTGGAAAGATCTAGGATCTGGGACTCAGGCACATTGTCAGAAACTGCCTAGAAGGAGAACAGAACACTCTGTTAAAAAGTATTTTGCACCAGCTCTCTGGCTTCCCTTCTCTGAGAGTCTCAGCCACATTCACCTGCTGCACTTCACTCAGCAGAGAGTAGGCACTTTGGATCTGTCTCTTGCTCAGCTTTCCAAGAGGCATCTTCTGCAAGTCAATCTGTGAAAGCAAACATGGCTTTTAGGGAGCCTCTCCTCACAACATGCACTTCGTTCCTAAGCAGATAAACACAAACTGTTTCTAAAGCTGATGATAAACATTGCACATATATTCAAGACTGGACACACTTTTCTTTACATGGCACACAAATAACAAACACTAAGATGTAGAAACTTCATAAGCTTTATCATTAAAATCACACAGTCTTGGTTCACAGCATACAATTACTTGGGTCTAAAACCAAGTGATTCCTGGACTGATTAAATGCAGAAATAATTAGGTTCGGGTTTTTTAAAAACTTTCTCACCTAATCGTTAAATAAAGAGTAATAAAAATCAGAAAAGTGAAAAATTCCCAACATATATGTACCTCAAACTCCACCATTGCTTTCTTCATGCTCTCTACATCAAAGATCATCCTGATCAGCTCTTGCACAGGTTTTGGCAGCTGGGACTTTGTTCCAGCATTCTCTGTCAGTTTTTTCACAGCCTCTTCATCCTGGTGGTCACAATATAACATGTACTGAGCAACCCTTTTACCATTTTCAATAAAATATCTTGTTAAATGGTTTCAGGCAGGGTGTTTTTCAAACCTTTGAAATCTTTGTATCTTCAATACTAAGTTGAGGTGGTGTTTACGATTTTTTGAACCATGTCACTACAACAAACATGGAATAGCTACAAAACTAATAGGAATAAAACAAAGACCTTAGTAAAAAATGTATAACTATATTGATCACATTGAAAAAGTCTGCTCTTTCCACTGATTTCCTTGTCTTTGAATCCACTATGTCCAGTGGCATTAAGTGTGTATCACCTGTCCATAGTCGATCTCCAGAGGGTAGAACTTGTTTGGATACTTGGTAAAGTTTGTTGAGGTCCAGGAATTTCCAGTCTTTTCTTCATACAGATTCCTGAAGTTGTCTATGGCAGAGTTCTTGTCATAGAACTTCTCAAGTTTGTTTCCACCAATGGTGGTGCCCACACGGCCCCAGGACCTGAACACCCAATAACTGCAAAAAGTGAACATGCAAACAGACCTCAGTTAAACAGTGTCTGTGACTTTGCACCTTCTACAGATATCAACCATTACATGACCATATTACTTGCCTTGTGCAAGGATTGGCTTAAGTAAAAATAATAGCCAATAGTTTCAAAAATGGGGCAATTAACACCAATATATATCAAGTTTATTGCCATGGCCAACAAGTGAATCTCAGGATACTGCGAGAACCTTCACACTCAAACAAAAAAACTGACCGCTTCTGCACATCATCCTCGAGAAGCTGCAGTTTGTAGTAGGAATTGGTTCCTCTGACTATATCCACCAGACCCAGGGTTGCGCTGAAGATTTTACCATTCTGATCCAAGACATGAGCACAATTTTCCAGACCTACAAAGATTGGAATTTAAGCAAACAAATGGAAGGGATTACAGCCATCCCTCAATTTAAACATCTAATTGGTTCCTGAAAAGTCAGTGCAAATTGAAAATGTGTAAATCAAGACAGCTATTTCCACCATATATTTTAAGAAAAATAATGATGCTTCCCAGTTCATCCGAAAGCCCCTAAACCAAATATCACAAACACTGTAAAATGCCTAGTAGCACAGTGGATAATTTGTTTTTTTAAAAAACAATTTTACATATTTTGATGAAATGGTGATGTTGGAATTTTTTTTTTTTTAAATCGATTTTTTGGAGCACTGAATTGAGCTGAGTGGCACATAAATCAAATAATGGTTTTAAAATTCAAATTGCGTTCGAGGAAAAACATTAAACCTTAAATTTTCTGCTATGAAACCAAAAACCTGTTTATCTATAATTTAATCAAGAAAAAAAGACTTAAAAATATAATGAAATAAGAAAATTCATTGTTCTATTCCAAATATAGACACATGAAGACACAGAATGGTGAGGAAGTTTTGTGTATAGGCCTTTGTTTCTCAATGTAACTGCATATGAAAAACATCATGGACACATGCAAAAAAGTTATGTAGATGCAACACAATAAAATTTTTAGTTTTAACTATTTGCTGAGCAAAAACCACAGAAAAGTCAAACAAACATTAAGGGTTGCATGTACAATACATTTTCATTACTTACACTGTTACATAACAGATGAGTACGGTGCCTTAAACTGTGCTTCTCAGGTTTTGTTGGTTTCAAAACATACTTCGTAAACTGTTTAAAAATTGGGTACTCTTACCAGAGTCTGGATCAACAGCTGCACCCCCTTTAACTGTCAGCTTCATTTTCTTGGATTTGCTGCCACCTATGACAAGAACTGAATATTTCATGCCTTCCAATTACTTAGCTGCTTCTTGTACTCATCTTACTTTACTGAATACCTCTTCCTTCCATTTACAGCAAAAAAAGTTCCATGCATGCCTCCTGCAATCTACAGGATTAATTCTACCCTTCTAGTTAACCAAATCCCTGATGCCCCACTTAGTTTACAAATACAGCTACCTACCTTCTTCCTCTTTCACTCTGCCCATGCTCTTTCCCGCTCCACTGGACTTGAGAGGCATGGCAGTAGCAGAGGTGGGGGCAGGTGCTTCAAGTTTGACATCAGCACCCCAGGGGGAGATACCATGAAGGGAGATTAGATCCTGCAGATCCTTGCTGCTGGACTTTATGTCTGTAAGGAAGTCTTCAGACACCACACGTATCCCAGCATCCTTCACCTCTTCCATCTTCTTGCTCATCTTTTCAACCTCCTCTGAAGGACAAAGCAACAGCTGTCACCCAGTTGCTGCCCCGCTGTCAATGGGACAACTACACAACCCCCCCCCACATTGCCATCCCACATTAAAAAATTCTCAATTATGTGACTAATAAATTAAGTAGTTGTCATATGAGAAACAAATAAAGTGGTTAAACAAATCTAATACTCAACTCTTAGTGCTGACACAGAGGTTGGCTTTGGTAACGGTTCCAGTAACCTTTCCTCCCAGTTCCTCAATGGCTGCCTTTAGCTCATCCTTGTTTTTCACCAGCTTCCCCACAGTTAGCAACTTCAGGCCACTGAGGGGCTTGTCTGAACATGCACAAACACCCACTCATACACACTAGTAAACAGAAGCATCCACAGTACAGGCAACTCTTCAACTCTTTCAAAATGAGATCTTGTTACAAATTAACAAAGTTACAGAAAGTTGTGGGATTCTGATGTGAACTTCATCAAAGTTGCACCAACAAAGACACACCTGATGGAACAGACTGACTCCTGGACTCAGGGATGGAAATAGCAGCACTTGTAGTTGAAGCTGTACTGGTAGGAACTGTTGGTGACAATTTGGGAAGCACTCTGTCTTGACGTTTGAACTTAAACTTCTTCAGGAAGGGGAGCTCATGGAACTCCTGTGAACAAAAAATGTTAATATTCAATAGAAAGCCCTACAAACTGTTATTTGATAACAAACAAAGTAACATGCGTATGCATGTAACAGCTTCAAGTTCATTTAATGAAAACCCAGTAGTTTGGTACCATTTTAACACAATTTGTATGAAAGCCTATATGCCTCACAAGGTCATGCATTTCCTGTCCTTTTCCAGTAGCTAAATGAGATAAAAATTCTGACACTGTAGAGAAAACTTTCATTATACCTTGGGGGTTACCCAATCTTTACGGTTTGGCGTCTGGGTTTTGAACACACATTTGGTCCAAGCAGAGATGTTTCCGGTACAGTAGTATGCATCACTCTTGAACACCAGCTGTCCTTGGCATTCCTCACACGGTTTCAGAGCTCCGAACGCCATGCAGTCTGCCAGGCTGTCAACAATCTGTCAGGCATACACAGTCAAAACAGAGCTGCTCAGTACCAACCAAAACTGACCTGTACAGAGACCGAAGCTCTCAACATAACTGCAGTAACAAACAAAAGATAGTAATATAAAGCTACTTAATCATTACATGGTTATTCATAGCTGACATGTATTATAAAGGTTACACTGTGATTCACAAGTCATACATTTGATTCTCCTGAAGGGACCTCCTGTCCATTGGCAATGAGTAATTCCTTCATGTCATTGACAGAGCAGTACTTCTTCAGCTTGTCCTTGATGTTCCATATTAGCTGGCTCTGCTCCTATGGGCCCAAGGAAAGGGATAATTAGGTAATTTCCCAGGAGTCTGCAGTAGAAAACTGTATGAAGAAAAAGGAAAAACAAACTCAACCTTCATCTGTTTCTCTTCCTTCTCTTCTTTTTTCTGCTTCTTAGACCCTCCTTCCCCATCAGCCTCATCGGCTTTTCTCTTTCTGTAATGACATGTTATGTCAAGCCTTAAGTATGTCAACTTGTGTTGGTCACGTGGTTTTTGGAGCTGTCACTTTCTAAAGTACTACAATTGAATTCCACCTCCTGCTGCAGCAAATTTGATCACAGTTTTTTTAAAAAATTGTTCCAGTAAAAGACCCAGCTCTGTAAATGGATAAATAACTATAACGTTGCTAAAATTAGCTGCAAGTAGCTCAGTAAGCAAACAGGTCATTATAAATCAGTATAATAATTAGGACTTTTTGTGGACTGCAGAAGAAATCATCTATTCAGTAGTAATAAAAAATGAAAAAAATGGAAAATCCGGTCTTCATAAATGCATAGAAATGTTTTCGCTTTATTTGTAAAACCACCTGCAAAAACAGCACCATCACAGCATTCATTACAGCAACATGTTTTCAGCAGGAGTGACTGCCTGTGTTTCAAATTTATGTAGACTCAGTATAGTTTTCTTGGTTCATTTTATATTTCAAACAACCAAAATCCACTAGAACGCATAAGGACCTGCACGTGGAGATCTGTGTATAACCATAACCACATAAAGGTGTTCATGTGTCTACAAAATTAATTACAACCCATCAACTTTCACACATAGGCAATTGGGAGATTCTGCAATCCCAGGGTTAATTAAGGTGGTATTGTGATACAAAATAAGCAGCACTCCCCTCTGTCCAGCCCTGTCCATTCACCCTCCCTTGGTGTTTCATTAACATCCTACAAACAAGTCTTCATCACCAGATCAAAACGCATGTGAAAAGAAATCCAAACAATAGACCATTTACCTAGAGAGGGAGGAAAAAAGTGATCTTAATGTTCACATGGTTGTCATGACAGCCCTAGCAAAGAATGAAATTCAGTAGAACTCTGCTTCCACAAGTGGTGTGTCAAAGTAAATATTGAGGTACTACTCACTGTTCTTGGGTAAGCGTGCGCACAGTGGTCCGCACTGGTCTGACAGCTACTCACACAGCTAGAATTTAAATTACAGCACCTGGCTGACGGCTGGCTCTACTTTGGTAAGTACCTACACCACATCAGACTGCACAATGTTTTTTGATTATTTATGAAATTGGACTGCAATCTATTATGGTCTTCAAGGTTCTGGACATGATTGCTAAACTTGAGTTAAAAAAAAAAAAAAAAAAGCTACATCTTCACAGTAAAACTGCAAACTGCACTGAACCAGACAGAAGATACTTGCTTATTGGTTTTATATTTAAATGGTTTTATAATTTTAAAAAAATGACTAAAGTTTATAAATATATATATACTTCCTATTACTGATAATAAGAAAAAAAATGTCAAAACAGATTTTTAACAACACAATACTAATTTTTAATATATGATATGAGATTTTGATTTCCATGGTATTTCATTCATCATGGAGCACAATAGACAAAGCATAATATTATTTAATTTAACTTTTAAGTCCTAAGGAGTAAACATACACACTCTGGAGTCTCAGCTTGAAAGATGTACACATTATTATTTTATTACATAAATGTTTTTTAAATGTGTGTTCTGTTAATATTCAATACTGTAACAGCTCAGGCCTAGTGTAAGGTTTTCTTTACAAGGACAAGTCAAGAGACATGGACAGATCTGGACCCTGTCAAGAACAGGGTTTTCCATGTGTGCTTACAGAAAGACAGGACAGTAACTCATTTCTGCTACCTGATTAATTTCATTATTCTGCTGTTGAAAAAAATTATGTACTGGTGCTGTTAATCTTATCTGGGTCAACCTCACAACCCTATAAAGCGTGCTGTATCCAAATTTTCCAAGAAAGACAAATACCATGGTAAAAACACATGACCTGTATGAAATATTAAACAAATACAAATATTAAAACAGACAGTCTTATGCCACATAGTTTAATAGAACTACAGAAAGCACAGCTGCATCATAGTGTGTTATATATGTGTTATTTAACCATAATAGAGGTTCTCAAAACCCAATCTGTTTGTCTTCTGCCAGTATGTATTGAATACAAGGTTTTTAAAGGTTCCTGTCCAAACCAACTGACTGGTCTGTAACTTTGTAGAATAAAAGCTGCCCTGCAACAGCAAACTGTACCATTAAAATATTTGCAAATATTTAATGTAAATCATGTCTAAAACATTTATAAAAATATAGGTAATCATATATTGCCAATGTTTAATGAGAACTTTTCTGTAAAAATCCACAATATTAACTGATGACATACACTCAGACAAGCTTACTTGGTTCTGCAGCACCATGTACAAATACTATAACATTCAAGTATGCAGGAGGTGACCATTTTTTGTCCATTAGCCTCACAAATCCATCCATCCATTCATTATCTATAACTGCTTGTCTTGGTCTGAGTTGCGGCAGTCAACAGCCTATCCCGGAATCACTGGGCATTAGGTTAAGAGATTACACCCTGGGTGGGATGCCAATTCATCGTAGTACTATTAACAATACTTAGTATAATTCTGGAATATATCTTTGGTATTCTGTGAAAACGAGAAAAAAAATCTTTTAGAAAAATGGTAAATCATTCTGGTAAATTAATTAACCATTATTTTTTTGCAGGGGCAGCAAACCTGATTCAAGAACCATTTCTGTTGCTAACAGGGAAAACGATGAACCAATTTGAGAATCTAAGTACCATCACTAACAGCCCGTCCAATGTTGTCGTCTCCTCCCTCAATTTGCCCTACTTGGCAGCCGAACTGGTTATCGCTGCCCTCTCCACTGTGGGCAACCTACTAGTTTGTGCGGCAGTGGGGATGAACAGAAAGCTGCACACTGTCACCAACTACTTCCTGGTGTCACTGGCAGTGGCAGACATATGTGTGGGTGCACTGGCCATCCCCTGTGCCATAATGACAGATGTGGGAATACCACGCCACAACCTGTACCTATGCTTGTTAATGCTGTCTGTGCTTATCATGCTGACTCAGAGCTCAATCTTCAGTCTCCTGGCTGTGGCTGTCGAACGCTATGTAGCCATATTTCTTCCCTTCCAATACCACAGTCTCATGACACCTCGCAACGCTGTGCTGGTCATCCTGGTGACCTGGACCCTGGCCTTTCTGATTGGCTTAGTCCCACTCATGGGCTGGCACAAGACGCCTCCAGAGTCTGGGTACTGTTTCTTTGTTTTTGTGGTGGACATGACCTACATGGTGTACTTCAATTTCTTTGCTTGTGTGCTGGCTCCCTTGCTGGTCATGTTTGTTATTTATGCCCAGATCTTTGTGACCGTGAAAAGACAAATGAGGCGCATTGCCACTGAACGTGGTCGAGGACAGTCACAGGAAAAGTGGGCTGCCAACATACGGCAGGAAATGAAGACTGCTACCTCATTGTTTCTTGTGCTCTTCCTCTTCACTGTCTGTTGGATTCCACTGCACATCATTAACTGCTTCCTGCTTCTGTGCCCCAGCTGTCCTGTACCCCTCCCACTCCTCTTAACAGCCATCATCCTCTCCCATGCCAATTCTGCTGTTAACCCCTTCCTCTATGCCTACAAGATGAAAGCCTTCCGCCACACATTCAAGGCTATCTTCCTTTGCTGCAAGACCACTGTAGACCAGGATGATGGCACCAATGATAGGGCCACTACCACTGAAAGGTCTTGACAGCAAACTCATTAAGATTTTTTTTTAAGTGATGCAGCAAGAGGCCAGCCCATAACTGTACAACAGAGAACCTTACCTACTGATATTTATTCAAATGCATAAGAAAAAGAGAAACCCAAGGCCCAGAACTCAAAATTATAATACACCAGAAACCAAAAGTATGGTCCTTTATAACAATTTAGGTGTAACAAAAAACAATAAAGGTCACTAATACGATTGTCTTCCTTGCAAAGAGCTATTTGAACAGCTAAAGGTTTACTGATTTAGAATTTTTAATTGTCAATTAGTGTTACTTCTAAAAACAAACCCTATAAAGGGTTAAAAATAATTTTTGCTGTTAAAAGTCTTTATATAATGGCTAGGCAAATAAAATGTTAATACTGCACATATCAGTGTAATGTACAAATGTACAATGTACAAATACCTATAAAAGCAAAAACAGTAGACAAATTCTTGGTTTCTAACCCAGGTCTAGTTAGGAGACATGGTGTATTGCACAATGTGTTGCAGCTAGACACCAGGGAGCTAACACCAAATTTGGCACAAGGACTCACCCTTCAGTCTTCACAGGAGGTAGCCTCTGTTTCAGCTCCTCTTTATCCTCAGCCCTGAGTGTAGCAAAGCCTTTGAGCTGGCTGGCGCTGTACTCTGGCTTAAAGGTGAGCTCCTCACGCCGAGCCACAAAGCATGCCGTGTGGTACCAGCGGTCAATCAGTCCTAGCTGGGGTTTTTCTGGATCCACAGCCTTTTTAGACACACGAATCTGGTCCTGGAAGATAAGCAAACTGCTGCTGGTACTTGCGAATACAAAGAAACCTCACAAGAGGACTACCATATCTGGAGTCAGATGACAGGATCAGAGACATCCAGGGATAATACTATCACAGAGAACAGTAAAATACTCTAATCTTTAGCTCTCCAGTAGTACAGACATATGGACATACATTATTTTAATCTAACATTCAGCTTCCAATTTCAGCAAATGGCTGCCATTCTGTATATAGTCCTTTAATGTACTAAAATATATTAGATGCATTACCTTCTCGATTTTTTGTTCACAACCCTTGCAGGTGCTCCTGTTTGATTTGGCATACTCCACTGCAAAGTCATTCAGCGTCTTCTCTCCTTTAGCTCCTCCTTTCTGCTCACCCTTTCCTGTATAGCAGCATCAAGAGGTTGTTAGTGAGCCTTCCATACAGTAACACTCAGACACAAGTCTCCTATTTTTAGCTTTGCTCACTTATCCTATTTGAAAAAGAATTTGTTATGTTTAACGTACATACTGAATCTGTGTTGATACACTTGGTCAAGGTTTATGTACTTTGATTGCATGCAATTAACCTTTAGGTTGCACTGGATAAAAATGTATACTATATGTAAGAAAATTTATATTTAATTTTTTAAAATATGAATTAATACATTAAAATATAAACTAAACATTTCAAACAATCAACTAATTTTCCTTGTTATTAGAAGATGACAACTTTTGAAAACACTGAATATTACTTCTAGAAATGGCTTTTTACTAGAACTGTGTTCAACTTTTTTGTAAAATAGTGTCTATTCAGATACAAAGATGCCTGGTTATAGTTAGACACACAAGCATCTTTCATACATCTAATTACAACCAGGAAGCTTAAAACTTCACTGCCTCAATTTACTGGTCAGGTTTACCTGAGGTATTTAATTTCTTCAACTGTTACAGCACTTTAGATGATCTGCATCACAACAGTGTGGACACAGCTGTGCAATGCAGGGGGGGGGGCGGGGTAAAGAAAAAATATAAAGTAATCTCTCTTTTAATAACAATTCTGACCCCTAAGATTCAAGAGAATAGTTTACATCCAGTACTATAAAGTTGATCTTACGAAGTGAATTAATTCTTAAAGATACTAGTGTATATCTTATGATTTTTCACTGATACAAGTAAGATTAACACAATTTTACCAAGTTACAACTAGAAATGAGGCTGCTTTTTCATGCTGACTGGTGAAGTGTAAGGGAAGTTTGGGTTGGCAGTCACTGCAGTGTACAAGCAAATGTGCATCTGTGAGACATTAGTTATATCTGCTGGGTTCTATGCGCACAAGTATAATTTGGTCCTGACTGCAAATGACTGTATATATTTGGGAGGTTGTGTGTGTAAGCATCCAAGCCACAGACTTAATATTGGCCACCAAATTTTCAGAAAATTTAAAGTTCCGTCTCTGATAAGGCTTAGAGAAATGGAAGTAGTGATGCCACACACAGAGCGTATGCATGTAATGCCGGCAAATTTTCTCGCTTCACACACTTTCTCACATACATGTGTACCACCACCCTCAGATGCTCTACAAACACAGGCTGATGTACTTTCTATCTCAAACAAACACAAATTGGAAAATAATATAATTTGTTTGTCAGTTTGCAAATTTGGTGCACACTACACCAAATTCAACAAATAGAAAGGTAATAAAGTTTGATGACTTATAATTTGCTATTACTGTGAGCAAATCACTATGGGTGCATGTTCAAACACAGGAACCAGTATCTGTAATATGTGAACAAATGAGAATATAAAAATTAACAAGAAACTATACCAGACATACTATTGCTGCACACAATAGTAATGTAAGGGTAATAAGCTTTGGCAATACAGGTTTTTTACCCCCTTTCCCTTGACTATGACTGCCAATAGCACTAATAATTAACTAATAATAATTATGTACTAAATGCAATCAGTTTAATGATAAAACAGCTTGTGATTATAGTGTCTTATTACCTTTCACTGCTACACCTTTATGACCCTGGCAGCACCAGGTATCACAGTCAGTAGGTAATAAATGGAAAAAAACCACCTCACAATGAGTTTATCACACAATTTTCTCATCAGACTAGCATATAATTTCCACATGGCCACCATGCCTTTCATGGTGTATTGGTAACCAGTAAAACAGAATTTGGCCAGAAGCAGGGGTCCATTACCTCCTGAAGCACCTCCATTCTCAATGGCTTTTTTGACCTTCTCTTGGTCCTCCCAGCGGAGGTCAGAGAAGCCGGAGATGTCACCAGGAGATTGGACGGCTGCTCGGAGCCAGAAGCAGGAGAAGTGGTGCCAGTGGGGGACTTTACCATCAAACATGGGAGACTAAGTGAGAGAAAAAGAAAAAACTAAATCATCTGCATGATGACAGTTACCAGCTCAACTGTAAGCTTTTTTGGAAGTCTCTCTTGCGTCCATCACTGGCATAATCACCGGGGAATAAGATGAGCCTAGGGATGGTACAGTATATTTACTTATACATGTTATGGCTGCTTTTTAGAATACCACACCTCACTAAAAACAAACAAGAATGAATGTCTGGTATGAAAAATTGTGTACAAATAATCATCAGACACAAATTTCTAGATCTGTTAGGAACATTTGAAGTAAAATACTGGATGGGATATGGATTTGCTGAAAAATACATACAGCTTTCATTGCATAAATACAATATGTAACAGAACTGGGAATCCCAAAGAATTACTACTATCCATAATCCTTAAATGCACGCCCTGGTCAGGGTTATGGTCGTCTGAAGCCTATCCCAGAGTCACTTGGTGCTACGCTAGCATACTATACCCTGGAAGGGATGCCCATTACTACTGTAACATTAGTTAACCATATGGGCATAGCAGAGGTGAAGTTTAAAGTCGTGGGCTTGCACCTTCACGTTTTTAGGACAGGTCCCCCTCCCAGCTCCTGCTGCTATACCTTTAAGAAACTTGCGATGAATGACAACAGTAATAATACCCTGTTGTATAAATGGGCCAGACACAAGAGTCTTCTTAAATTCGAAAACTATGCAGTGAAACAATAATGATAGGAAAGGAAAAGTCACGAGTTTGTTATTTCAGAGTAACTCGTACCCTAATCCTTTGAAAATAAAACCTTATAGACTCAATCATAACACTTCACATATTTTCTTTAAACACTGTTGTTACTGGTTTCATACTCTTGGTGCGGGATGTTTTAATGAGAGGACCTTGATTCCTTCGAGAAGCCCATTGAAAGAACGGCGACACATTGTTAAAGGGGGTGTGAAGAAATGCAACCCTTTAAACGTGTCCTGTGAGGCCCGAGATGGAGGAGGTGAGATTTCAAAACAGTCACAGCGAAAGGACCAACGAAAAGGTCGTGGAAGCAATGTGTAGGGGTTCCACCTGCGGCGTGCGGTACAGAAGCCCCTCAAAAGGGAGAGAGGGAAAGGAGAACCTGCAGAAGCCCCGCGCGCCTCTCCTACCTGCACCATTATTGCCATCCGCAGCGAGTCCTTCGCTATGCTCTCTTTGCACTTCTTGCAAGACGCCCGTCCGCTTTTGGCATATTCCGCTTTGTAAAGCTTGTCGTCGTGCGAGTCGGCCATTGCGCGTCGGAGTGCGGTGGACAAGATGAGGAACGTAGCTAACAGCGCAGGAAATCCAACAACTCGGCCACAATGAGCAAACCCGCGCACAGCGCGCCCGCGAACTGGCGCAGACCAGACTAATCGAGCGGAAACGCGGCGATGCCGTTGGTCCTGCAGGCAAAAGTGTCAAACACAGAGCAAAACATAAACGCTACAGCGCAAGTGTGTGGAAAAAAACAAAAAAGATGCTACCATTTAAATGTCGACGAAACGTCGCCGAACTGTACATGTTTTTACTTTGAGTGGCGCTCGCTGCTATTCGCTGTAGTTAGGGTATACGCACATCAGTTTTAAAAACTCGCTTAAATTAACCGAAAATGAGCAAACAGTTTTGAAATAGTCACTCCTAGGAGAACTAATGTAAAAATATTGCATAAAGCCAACTTGCAAATAAAAAGTCCTAGTTTTAAAAATGATCGCAAGCAATAAAGCCTTAATAAAAAAGTATGAAATAATATTGTGTGTTAGATTTCGGTTAGCACTGTGTGCGTACGAACTTATATTCTCTTGTATGAATAATAAAGCGCTGAAAACCAGGGAAACGTCAGTGGATTTAGGGTTTCAAACTTTTTGAACTAAGGAGGACATCTAGGAGGACTACATCTAGACACCTACACAGAACAAAAATTAAGGTTCCAAACTATAGAAGAAGCGAGTGCAGTTATGTATCTTGGAATGGGACGACAGAAAGCCTGAAGGGATCCTGTGAGGTTAAATATTGAGAATAGTATCACGATACGTATCAGAATCAAGTTTATTAATCATATACTTTTGCATGTATTAGGCATTTGTCTCGATGTTTGTTCATATTGCAAAAAAGAAAGCATACATCACAGATCAAATACTATGAATATACTCGCTATATTACAACCTTAAATAGAGATGTAACATAACGTTTAACATGTGTACATGTGCAGCAAAAAAATAAAATGCCTGGTGCACGATCCACGATGTTAACAGTTCTATTTTTATATATCTATATATAGATGTTAATGCTTTACGTTTTAATAATGAGTAATAATCCTGAAAGATTGTACTTGGTAGAAAAGCTGCCTGAGGATTTTGGGGTGTGCAAAGCGCCAAACATACCACTAGATGGCAGTATGAACTGAAGCTCACAAACCGTGTCGCCTGTTAGCGACCAATGGAAGATGCAGGAAGAAAGTGTCTGAACTGAACGAGTAGTTTTGCACATTCAGTATAGTCAATCAGATCATTAAAACCTTGTTCGTGTCGCCAACTGTGTCTCACAGAGCTAATGTACACTTCATCAAGTATCATCATACTGTATTTAATCATGTCAAGCTGTTGGTTGTTCAGCACAGTGACATTTTGAGCTGATATGGACTAGTCCTTTTAAGTGCATCCCATTCATTTTGCTAGAGGAGGAACAGAGCTACTGAAATGCTTTTTGTCTTTTTATTAAATTCCAACAACAGCAACAATGGATCATAGAAACAAAAACAGTAACGCAGAAATAATGGTTGATAATTTAAAGTGTTTTTCTGTAATAAACCTTAATAGTTTGGATTTGGCTGTGTAAGGGGTTTGTTATTAAATGGTAAGGAGCTGTCTGTATTGCGTAATCACTTTTAACAGGCATCATAGGCCCTGATGGATTTCCCATCCATGATATTTTTAGAGGGTAAAGGAGATTTAAAAAGCTGAAAAAATAAGAAAAAAAATTGTGAGGCAGAAGTTTTGTGAAAATGGTAATTCAGAATTACATTTCAGAAACAGATCTCCAAAGTTACTAAACATTTCTTTCTTTAACTCCTCTTTTCAGCAAAGTCTTTAATAAAGTCCTCAAAATCCATATTACATATTACAAGTAATGTCACTCTCAGGGCACAGAAAAGGCATCTTAAAGGGCATCATGACAATGCATAGTTGAAATGGCATTTTCCCTTTTTTGCATATTTCGGAGTGAAATTGCCTACGGTCTAAAATAATAAACTCCAGCCCTGGGCACAATGGATGAGTTTGACTGGATGCTCTATTATGGAGGCTACAGGCTACAGAAACAGCATCCACTGGTTTCCACAAAACGTTACTGCACTTACTGACATGCTCTCCCCTTTGTAGTACAGCAGGAAGCCCTGTACAAAGACTGCCATCTGACTTGACCTTTTCACTTTGTTCAAGACCTTTTTATACATTATTCTTAGAAGTTCCTAAAGGAATTCATGTTGACTGGCTCTTTAAAGGGTAGTCTAATTCTCCTGGAGCTGAAACCTTTAAAACTTATATCAGTTTCCTTTGAAATGCTTTGTGAAAATTTTCTCCATTTGACATTTCTTTAAAGCCCTCTTCTGCTATTAGTTACAATAACAGTTTGCTTTTGTTTAAAGGCTTTTTGAAAAATATTCATGGCCAGATGTTTTTTTCACTTTATTTAACCAAAGGTATGCAATAAGACAAAATCATACAAATCTGAAAAAAATAAAAGTGAATGAATAAATAGCCTGGTCAGTTTTTGTGATTAGTAATGCACAGACTGAAACAGAAAATAAACTACAGAAAGATTTTGTTGTTATAAGAATACACAGTATGCTCTAAAAATAAAATACATACTGTAGATAAAATTACATACACTGTAAAACATTGTATATATATTTCATAAAAATTGTTTAATTAACACTCCTTTGCCATTCTTAACGTGAAATAATATTGTGCATCAAAGTTCTATAAGTACTGTTAACACGAATATTTGAATCACAAATTTTGTTATATTCAATCTTAAAAGGACTAAGCCAATGAATTAATAATATATACTGTGTCCAAATACATAATTTAGTACAATACATAGTATATGATAATAAGTGTATTGTAACGACCCCCATCGGTGGCGTTTTATTGATAGAGGGCTCCGAAAGCAGAGTTGTGGGAACACCCCCCCCCCCCCCGGGGGGAAAAAAAA
>UFQX01001086.1:92349-125082 GCA_900497675.1 Arapaima gigas
AGTTGTGGGAACCCCCCCCCCCCCCCCGGGATGAACACAAACTTTTTTTTTTTACACTTCCAGATCAGAAT
The DNA here is from genome assembly GCA_900497675.1 of Arapaima gigas. NCBI lineage: Eukaryota > Metazoa > Chordata > Actinopteri > Osteoglossiformes > Osteoglossidae > Arapaima > Arapaima gigas. Next base: position 92,421 of record UFQX01001086.1, read on the forward strand.
GGACATGCATTGACAAAGTCAAGCACCACCAAACTGTCCAACATGACAGTTGTAATCTCTCCATTCATCATCTCCAATTTTATTTAAAAGTTCTAAAACCACTACAATAAATAATTAAAACTGTCACATACAACCTAAAATTAATTTGTAAAACCCTAGTAAAACCAACAAATAATCACAAAACATGATGGTAGAATCTAAAACAGTTAAAAACATACCCCACGGCTCTAACTAAAAAGTTAAAAGAAACTTACCGGCAGACTCCACCACAGAAGATGGGCGGTCCCCTGGTCTGTTCTAGGGTGCTGCTGAACACAACCTACCTTTTTTGGGTGCCAACAAGTCTTCCCCTTTAAAATTACGTTAATAACAACAAACACTCAAAATTATAAACAAAGGACTGATAAAATAAATGTAATTAAACAAACAAATAAATGACCCATATATAAACAGAGCACAATCCATACACCCACCTCAGTGAAACACTAAACTACATTACACTAACTAAAATCTACATACACCTGAATAAATGAATGAATAAATGAATAAATACATACATACAGACATACAACGGCTCAAATATATATATGACAATAAATAACACATACCCAGTATGCAAAGGTAAATAAATACTAAAAATATGCAATTAAATATATAAAAGTGAATAAATACATAAAACCCTACACCTAACATAAAACATAGATACACATAAAAAAATCAAACACACACACTGAGCAAAAACAGGGGTCACAGGTCTTTGTATGCACCAAACAGACATGTGTTGCTTATCCAGGATGGAGAGGGTGCCACAAAAACCTCTTGAGGCTACAGCCAAAAGAGGCCTTTCCACTTCTCTTTGGCTTCTGTGTAGCCCCACTGCTTGACATCCATCTCCATTCTAAACTTGAGGTTGGCTCGGATTCTTGCAAACACACCCTGGACACCCAAGTTTGCCCCTGTTTGGACCAGCTGGCACCTTGCATTCCAGAGTGCTTGCTTGGTCATGCTTATCACCAGCCAGGTCTGGGCGGCCTTAGCCTTCTGAGCGCCAGGGTTCCACCCCTTCAACACTTTGTCACATGTCAAAACCATCTGCGGATCAATCTTTCTGCACAGGCCACTTACCAAGTGCCAAACCTCCTTCACCAGCTCGCAGTCCCAAAAGGCGTGGGCAATAATCTCCCTCTCGCCACAGCAGGTCCATGGACAGTTTGGGAGGCTGGACAGATAGTGCCTGTACAGCATGTCCTTCAGAGGCAACCTACCCAAAAGGCAGCGCCAATTCAGGTCCTGCAGGTGGTGGTTGAGCCCCTTGGGTTGAATCCTGGACCGGGTGCTGTCCTCAAGGCCCACCAGAGCCCAAGTCCCCCTTCTCTCCAACAGAGCCTTATACAAGGCCCTGTGTTTGAGGAGGGTACTTGCCTTGACCCCAGCTACGGTGGTCTAACCCCACTCAACAGCGTGCCTGTAACGAGCAGGCCGGGTCTCGGTGTTCGGCCCGACGTTGATCCAGGACTTCACCAGATGATGTATCAGACGGCCCAGCCAAAGACCTACAAAGTGCTGGTGGGGATGTTCAAGCAGAGCTACCAGACGGTTACAAACCTGGGAAAAGGAGAGGCAATCCAGATTCAAGGGCATATCTGGCATGTCTGTTACCCCTTCATCCTTCGGAAGGTACATGACTTCCCTTCTCATATCTCCTGTACCTGCCCCCCCAGACAAGATTGCAAATGTCCTTCCTAAGGCCTCTTCTCATAGAGAAGGGCAGGGGGTACACCTGCACTAAGTACAGCAACATGGAGAGGATGTCCACCTTCAGGTGGAAAGTCTTCCCTATAAAGGAGAGGGACTCGGTCCTCCACAATCCCATTTTCTGTCTGGCCTTTGCCAAGCGTTCCTCCCAGATCGACTTGGCTGTACCTTCCACAAGGAAGTTAACCTCAAGCACTTTAAGAGGACCATCACATCTGGGAAAACCCGCGATGCCATCTGTCCTATTTTTCCAGCTGCTAAAGTACTAGACGAGCAATTTCTTGAGATTCAGCGGTGCACCGGAAGCATGACCGAACATCTTGACCAGGTCCAGCACGTGACCAAGAGACCAATCCGAACACATGAACAATGTAGTGTTGTCCACGTACTGGGCCAGCTTTACGATCTCTCCGGTGCTTCCCGGCAGGAGAAGGCCATCAATTCCAGGGTGTGTGTGTACGGCAGCCGCCAGTGGCTCGATGTAAAGAGCATAAAGGAGCAGGGAGAGCAGACAGCCCTGCCTCATTTCACTAAACTGGGGCACCCAACCCCCGAGACAGCCATTAATAATAACATGACTACCTACCTCCGTGTACAACATTCGGATCCGTCCCAGGAACCAAGGGCCGAAACCCATCTTACTCAAGGTGTTAAACAAAAAGCAGTGGTCAGCTCGATCAAACACGTTCTCCTGGTCCAGGCTACCAACGCTAAAGAGACCTTTCGGTCTTCCGCCCAAGCGATCGCGTCCCGAACCAGGTGCAAGTTCCAGATCGTCGATCGCCCGGGAATCCCACAGGTCTGATCGCTGTGGACCCGATCGGGCCATTACCCGCTTCAGGCGCTCGGTGAGGACCTTCACGATAAGCTTTACGTCCACGCAAAGCATCGTAAGGGTTCTCCAGTTGGCAAGATTGGCTTTATTGCCTTTCTTGTACAACAAGGAGAGCACCCTGGTCCTCATACTTCTAGTTAGCATGCCATGGCTAAGCACCTCCTCAGCTACACGCAAAAACACTGGCCCTAAGACGTCCCAAAAGGCAGAATAAAATTCTACCCGAACGCCGTCTAGGCCGGGAACCTTGCGCCGGTTCATTTTACCAAGCACTTCAGTTAGCTCACTCAAAGTGATAGGGCTTTCCAGGCTCCCAAGGGCACACTGGGGAACAAAGGATGACACCTTATCTAAAAAGCTCATTTTTAACACTGGATCAGTTTCCCTAACTTTAAAAAGATCCCTATAAAAACAAGATGCAACCTCCAACATATGGTGAGGGATTCCCCTTGCAAGTTCCGTAGGGAAGAAAAACCTCTCTTACGTTTCAAATCCTTCACTTTATTGAAAAAAGGTACACTTCTCATTCTCCTCAACCTATCTCACTCTGGCGCTAAACAAAAAGGCCCTGGCCTGCGGCTCATGCAGCCGCCTCAAAACGACCTTTATCGCCGCGGCCCTATCATGATCAAAAACTCCTCTGTTGTTATGACAGGCATAATGCCCATGGAGCTCCTCCTCGAGCCTAGCGATGCCTCGGCGAAGCAAAGCAGCCCTATGGACACAGTAATTAAAAGTGAGGGCCTTGGCTTTAGCCTTGACCCCCTCCCACCACTCAGCTAACAAGGGGTAATCATCCACAGCCTCCTACCACACAAAAAAAACTATCGTAAAACAAGTCCCTATACTCCTTTTCCTGTAGTACCTCCAGGTACTCCCCACTTTATACAAGTGGGAACCGCAGGCAGCCACCTCAGCCCAGGTGGAGCACCCCGCACATCGTTTCGGTCCCATTGCTCCCTGTCGCCGCCCAGTGTCAGGCTTGGAGTCTCTGACCGCACGCTTCGTGACAGCGGCGGCCATACAGAACCCCAGCGAAACCAAACACATCTCGCTCTGACCAGTGCTGCGCGTATGCCGATGCCCTGCACATGGTTTTTGAGTTAAATCTAGCAAAATAGGACATTTCTTTCTTCCTGAGATACTCGGGCTTAAGGGAGATATCCATGTGTTAAAGTCATTCAAGAAGCAGATCGAATGAAAACAAGCCTTAAGATCAAACTGTAGTTTCCATGTATTGTTTCGAGACTACGTGAAGTATTTCAAAGGAGCAGAAAAGAAATGAGATACGAAGGTCACAGCTGAATAGACAGCTATTTTGTGCTTTGAACATCTTCCTTGACCAATGAAGCTCCTGTGCAAATTTAAAAATGAAGGCAAAAACCCAAATGCTTTGTTATTCATGTATATTTTTGCAAATAGACCATAGAAGAGAAGGACAATTTTTCAGGAAGTTGTATCAAGGCCTATTAAGCTGTCTGATGGGAAACTAGGCTTTTCAGAGAATTCAGTGCCTAACGTGACATCTTTTTTAATGTTGGATGTAGATCTTGTGAAGTTGCTGGGACAGCGACTGGTCCTCTGTGGCATTCATATCCATCATCATTTCCAAGGCAACAAAGTGAGGTAGGATGGCTAGCACCTAGTTTAAGACAACCATGAGTCATGCAGGACCACAAGGATCCTAGAGTGGTTCTAGTGTCTACATATATGTAAAGTAAATAGTGATACTGTACTTCCCTGTGATATGACTGTGAATACAAAACCTTGGTCTATTGGAAACAGTGCTGTCATTAGCCTAGCTAAGTTAGAAAGAAAATCTGTATCTTGCAATTTTTTTGACAGCTGAACTAACTCTTTTATTCACTCACTGACTATTTTGCTACATTTAACTCAAAAGGGACCTTGACTTTGTCCACCTTTGGAAATGATTTTCCCAAGGGAATTGGTAACTTCAGTGAAAAACAAAACTGAAACAAAGCTAGCTATTGTGCTGCTCACTGACCACTTTCTGGTGTTTCCCCTTCCAGGTTTACTTGGCCCTCAGTACAGTGACATGTCTTAAGGAAGGCCCATCTATGGGTATGGGCAGAAAGATAGCAGATGAAGAGAGCCATGTTCATGCCCATGTAGGGCAGCCCTGTGGTGAGCAGCTAAGTTTCATAATGCAGGAACCATTTCTAACAGAAATCTAAGGTTGTTTCTACAGGAAGATGATTTTTTCCAAGGGTATTTATTGAAAAAAACTGTGAAATGAATCACATTTTTAAGCAGTCAAGTATCAGTGGTCGTGAGTAGGTGAGCCACCATAGATCAACCACAGCAAAGGCAGACATGTGTAAGTGGAGAAAGGGTGACTAGGACTCACCGTTCTCATGCCCATGCATCAGGTCACCCAGCACCTACACAGTTTGGGAGCTGGCCAGACTCACAAAGTACATGGATTGAGAGGATGCAGCTCCTTTTAAGGTCAAGACCAAGATGTGGATAATGACCCCCAGGGCCATGAGGAGTGCCATCACCCAGCCCCATAGGACATCTACTGCCTCTGGGGATAATGACTGGATGAGCTTTCCCTGTCTTCTGTAACTCTCCTTCAGGCCTTCAGGAATTTCCTGTGAGTGTGCCATGATGTACCTTTATAAACTTATGCTTTTCCAACTTGACTTTTGCTGGTAAAGGTTTAAGTAGTTGTATTCAACAGGTCTAGCCTAAATTCTGTCTAAATGCATTCAATTAGTTGACGTTACCTACCTCCTTAACTTTGATCGTAAATACTTTTTTTGTACAGATTAATGCAGATTTCAAGTTCTTCCACACAAAGAGAATGCCATAGTAACAATAGTGGTGTTACTTTTTCTCTCTCAGGCTCCGTGTAGGTAACACTGGAACTGATGAAAAGGGCTAATCAAGTTTTGCTCAAAAGCTACAAAAGCTGCAAAAAATTAGAAAAGAGGCAATTGATAATGTCAGCACTATATACTGTCAGTACTTTAAAAAGGAAAAAAGTTTTTTTAAAATTCATTTTAAGCCAATTTGCATTTGTGCAACCTTCGAGAGCTCATGGACAAAAAGACAGAGGTTCTCGTGTGTCCATATGTTTGTAGGTCTATGTATTTCTGCTTATTTAAAAATTTTACCTCTGTAAGAGGTAGTTGACTTGAGTTTTCCAAGTGGGATGATCCAAGCTTCAAGAATATTCTAATATTTTTTTCCTGTCAGATAGGTTAGACACTTGTTTACTTTAGAATATTATAGCACTATAATTAATCAGCCTTTCAATTTGAATTCACTCAATTTCTCCACCTAAGATTGTGGATGTAGTATTTTAAAACAAAGCAATAAGAAGTGAAATGAATAACTGCTAATGTTAAAGAGCTTTAATAATTTATGATACTGTATTCTGAGAGTGTGGAGCTGTTGTCAATTATGTATCAGTCATACCTGTCTTAGAAAAAAAAATAGTCAAAATATATATGCATAAGAAAATAAATTAATAATGTAAATTTTATAGAATATAAAATAGGAACTCTGCTTATGGAAAAAGAAAATGTTGAAATTGATTAGAAATGACTGATTGATCCATTCAGGCACCAACATTCTCAATATAGGTATGATGATAACTCCATCAGTAAGTCTCCTTTTAGCACTTTCTTTTCAAACCTTCATATTATTACATGTTATGAACATATCAAAAATTATGGAAGACTCAACTCTGAATCAGAGTTAAATAAGCTCTTGGGTTTCAAGCTGGTAAAGCTGTCCAAAAGAGAGGGCGACAGGGATACACGTCTTCTGCTAAGGGGGATCTGGTAAATCTACTTCTTAATCACAGTTTCATCTAATTATCTTAATGAAGACTAATCTTTGTGTAGTTACATTTAACATTTTTTTGCAATTGATGTATCAGTATGGTTATATATATCTTTGTTTATAATTTGCAGTGCAACCCCAATTTGTACCACTATTATTTCTTTATTCAAGTTGAAGGACAATGTCCAGTTATTACCCCATTTTTTCATTGTGACAATTCTGTTTCCATAATTTCATATATCTGTTATGATAATCATTCTTATGATTATCAAAAACTGTGCTTTGCCGTCGTAACCTGTCACATGATCGAGTGAGAGTATTTACATCACCTAAAATACAATGCACATGTGCACTGAGGAAGGCACATTGATAATTAAAATACACAGTTTGTTTCACTATGCTTGTGTGTGCTCTCCCATCTTTTTGCCTCTGTGTTATGAACATGAGCATTTTGCTACCTTTCTCTTTATGCAGTTATTTTGTTTTGCTTGTTTGGTTTATAGGAGCAAGGTTTAGCCCACATTTTCCCATTTCAGCATCCCATTTCCTATTTTGTTACAACTCACAATTCATCCATCCTGAGTCAAAGTTGTCGATGGGTTATTACCTCATACTTTACTCTTATCTACTATATGTTTACATTATGCTTATACCATACTACATAGAAAACTTCAGATAGTACCAATTTCCTACTAATGATTACTAGACCAGACAGTAAGAGAAAAATCTACAGGAAACTTGAGGTAAGATGCGTTTACATAGCAAATAGTTTTTCTCCAAGGTGGTCCAAGATTAGATAGCCCATGAAACAGCCAGTCGTTACCTTTTAGTTGGGAAGAAGTAGTCTATAGATATTGTAGTCATTTTAATAACTGTGCATACTATTTTTTATGAAATTATTTTTATATGTGTATTTAAAACTGACTTATTAAAAAGTCCATTGATGTGTAAAATTTAAGTCCATTCTGTTGCTTTCTGCATCAATACATAATGCAACAAATAGATACATCACATGTACATTTGCTGAAAGAAACGAATATCCATGACTTTCATCTGTGTTCCTCATTGCAGAATACTGTAATGTTCCAAAATGTTTACAACATGATAAAGACAGGTTGTTTTAAAGTATACTGTTCTAATACCATTTTTGTTAGGAATCTAATTTTCTTTGCATTTCTTCCAAGTTATTACACGACTGCTCTGCTATGTTCAGACTATTGCATCATAGAAGAAGAAAGCAAATTAAATTCTAGCTGAATCAGCTTCTACTGATGTTTGGAATAATTTGCAGCAGAATGGAGCAACTTGAAGTTGATGTGGAAGTCAACTGCCACGAGGAACAAAAACTGTTCATACTTCAGCAAACTGCTCTAATGACCTTTGGCTTCACTGAAACTGTACAACTGCAATAACAGTGTACCCACTAAGGGTGAGTACACTTTGAACTACTCCCTCCCTGAAAATGGTTTTCAGCCTGGCGAATGGTGTAAAAACAGCGGGATTGTCACAAGGGAAATCTCAGTAGTCAAATGATGGATTGAATGACAGAAGTAAAGTAAAAAGGCAACAGAGACACACTTGTATTTAGTTTTTTATTAAAAGTACACACAAAAGCGCATGCTTACGCCCACAGACAGTATTTAAGAAATACAAAAACTGCACAGTATAGTTACCATTGACCACGGAACAGCTAAAAAAAAGGGCAAAATAAATCAGTTCTTCCACCATGTCAACAATGTTTTATGTTTAATAATAAAGAATGGTTACATATTTAAATATCAGACATATGGGAGTTACCAGTACAAACTTTGTGCTCAATACTCCAGACAATACAGCAAACACTGAGCCAGAATCATTCAAGTCCAAAACCAGTAATTAATTGGTGCAAAATGAGAAATCCATGAGGTACACTCCATCCAAGATTTGACCAGTATAAGGAAATCATAATTCTACGAAAATATATATTTCTAAAAAAGAAATTATTTACTCTTTAAAATCCAGTTCATTTCTCTGAAGGGATCATGTCTTATACCGTATGCAAACCAAAGAAATGTAAAAGAGGTCATAATATTAAAAAAACACATAATCACAGTGTTACTTTGTTGAAGCAATGCATAATTTACCAGTTATATAAAAGAATTTATCTGCATTTGGTGAGTTCTTTAAAATAATTTAAAAAATAAAGCATAGTTTTCCATAGTAAGACAATGCACAATATTCTTTACACAGTATACAATTTATAATTGTGAAATAAACATATGCTTAGTAAAATAAAAATAAAAACTTGATCCTGATAAAATATGTATTACAAATATGTAATAATACATAATGTATTGCTATAATTCTTAATGGCATCAAATTTATTTCTGTGCTAGGTTAAAACACAGATTATCACTACTGACAAAAATTTTGATACAATTAAAGCTATGAGTAAACAAAACTGTCTATTTGTGATGATAGTCTTTTTAGCTTAAACAAAAACAAAGCTATGATAATGTTTATTCCAGTCATGTGTCGTAGTTTGAAATCTTGACATAAGATGATTAAAGAAACACACAGGCTTTGGACTTTGTAACTGATAAAGATGTTCATAACAATTAAAAATTTAAAAAATTACACTACTTCTTCATTTCCCAAGCATTACATATAAAAATAAACATTCATAATGGAAAGGTTTTAAATGCCAACATTTCTATGGCTGCCAGTGATAGCAGAAAACATTGATTCAAATCATATTGCTAAATCCAGAAATCTGAGCAAAAAATGTTTTCAGTTATTGGTTTGGTTTTAAAAAAGGGCCAGACAGGAGCATGGCTTTCATACTGACTGTAAAACAAAACTAAACAAAATATGTTTTAATCATTTCAAGTTTCAATAACTAATATAGCAGTGTTTCTCAAATCCTTGTTAGCACTCTGGCTTGTTACTACATACTGATCTTTATATCAAGTCAACTGATAATTACAAGCTACACGGTCTTTACAGAAAAGCCATTTCTTAGCCTACAGGAATTTAAACTTTTAATTGTACTGCAGTTATTCAGTCTTATTCATCTGATACATGAAATATAATCAGGTACTAAATAATAATTTACATTAATGAATCATATAGTTATTACCTTCAATGATTAATAATGATTATTATTAATTACTGACACTTTATATCTATATATATGCATTCCACGACTAAATCAAAATTTTTTAACAATTAAAAATGTATAGTCCATTTCTATAGCACTCATGTTAATGTAATTCATTCAGTCAACATCTAAATGAAGCTTAATTAAGTGATCATCTGTTAATAAATCCAGCACATACAATCAAAGCTGAAATACTATAGTGGGAGGAGTGGGGGAAATATTTTTAATTAAACAGATATCAGGTATTTGTACGTCAGTAAAGGTCACAGTAATTCTACAAAAATGTCAAACTAAGGCATTGCAAATAATGTATGTTCTATTACATTCTTTGGGTGAAAGTAATTTAAGATGACTAAAATTTAAAAATCTTGTTGCAACAAGTACCACTGCTGCCACACAGGGTCTGGGCTGTTTTGGGTGTGGGTTTGACTCCAGCTCTGTCTGTGTGGCGTTTGCATGTTCACCCTGTGTCTGTGTGGGTTTCCCCTGGGTGCTCTGGTTTCCTCCCATAGTCTGAAGACACATGTTTCTGGTTCACTGGTTACTCTAAATTGCCTACCTAGGTCCTCCAGTTTGGGGGTGAGGTGTGGGGTTGATAACCCCACCCACTACAAAGTACAGCTGTCTTGAAACCAAAAACTGGCTGGATCTACTAGGAAGTAGTGAAGACTGGATGTCGGTCTTCAGGGAAACCAGGAATCTTAAAGAACCAAAAGGCCATGGAGTTAGTTTTACAATATAAATAGCTATTTAAATGTGATGTTTTGATTCTCAAATTTTTGACTTCAGTGTAATACAGAGAAATTACCAAGAGAAGAATTTTGTTTATTATCATGAAGTGATTTTTATTGTGTTTTTCCTAGGAATGGCACATAGGTGCAGTAAGTGCCATTGCTCATTTACAGCTCCAAAGTTATAGGTTTAAATCCAGTTAAGGGTCTGTCTGTAGAGAGGCAAACCAATTTTATCCCTAATTTTCTAAGGATACTGTAAGTCTGAACTGCAATATGCACTACACTTTGAGTGCACTGTGATCAACCGGTCTAGCTTGTGCTGTAACTTATAACCGAAGCCAACAACAACTGGCTGCAGAGCAGCATAACCAAATAAGATAAGCTGTTTTTGAATGATGAATGATGTATATATTACTCCCCTGTACTACATGTTCCTTTTTTAAAAACCTATCAAAATTATCAAGCAGCTGGCATATTGTCACATTTGCTGATCGCATTACTGAACACATTTACTCAGCAACAATAAATATAGACATAATAATGCAATTCTATGATAATGAAGCTCTGAGAGTCAGTTCCACTAGTAGGTAGTTTGCTTTTGATCAATAGCAGCAAGTTCCTGGGAAGTTAGTTCTAAATCTATGAATCATTCCAGCCATCAAATCCTGTTTTCCAGTCATTTGACCTAAAAAACAGCTTTGTGCCTTTTTAATATATTTTTTATTCACTATGCAATAATTTCAGGTTTAAACATTAAAATATGGTGAGAAATGGTTTAAATGCAATGTATCAGTGAAAGTTAGCCAAAGTCTACAGTGTGATCTGGAGACACCTACCATGGCAAGCAAGCAGTGGTATGTCATTCCAGTGTATGTTTTAATATGTGAGCCATGGTTACAGTGCAGTTAGCTGAATGTTCACATGCATAAGGCTGAGAAAGTGGGCATCCTACTTGATGCTCTTGAGCAGTGAGGTGCGAGCGTTCACCACTGCTTTGAAGGCATCCTCACTGCCTGGTGCCACACACTTGTCTGGGTGTAGAAGCACTGCCAGCTTCCTGTATGCTTTGTTGACCTCCTCCCTGGAATACAAAATCCACAAGAGGTTTCACTGCATTCTAAATCACTTCTGTAATACTGGCAATAGTCAAATCTCACCCTACAAATTAAAATATAGACGGATGTGCATAATTACTTAATTTATTGATAATGCTGAAAATAAAAAAAAAAATCTGAATGAAAGCAACCCTTTTAATTGTTCTTTCTTCAAATGAGGCTGCGCCCCAGACCCAGTTTTGTTTCAGGGCAAAGCCTGTAGTCACTTGGACTGGAGGAGATCCTGTGGGAACTTTGTGAACAAGAAGAGATCACCAGAGGGATAGGAAAATATGCTGCAGGATCACTGACTGTGACTGCAACCCCTGTAATACACTGTATGTATTTGGTTGGTGTAGCGCAGAAAAAACAAAGAGTGCACTATTGTCAGCCCTGGAGAAGGTGTGTTAATGTGTTTTATACTGTTCTTTTTAATTGGATCTTATGTATTAAATAAATTATATATATATATATATATATATATATATATATATATATATATATCTATTTATCAATTATCTTATTTGTTTATTTATCTAGTTTTCTATCTCTATCTATTTATCTATTCATCTACTTATCTATTCAATTTGTCTGTGTTGACCTGTCATGCTGTCTGTTTAGTGTATTGTGCACCATGGTCCAGGAGAAACAACATTTTGTTCTGTCTTGTACTTCTGTATACATGTAGAATGACACTAAATTGAACCTTGAGCATTAAACCATGAACTTATTTCCACTTTTTTAGAGTGAAATTCCATGCAAAATCTTACTACCATTTTTTATTTTCATTGCTGGGAGGCTTATTATATTTTACTTATACCCTATATAGTTGCTCTCATTAACATGTAAACTCTATCTGTACCCTTACTAAATACCCGTGATCTGCTCTATTATCTTAATCTACTGTTCAGCACTCTGAGCCACTGTGTAAGAAGCACTCTATAAAAAAACACAGCCCCTTCCTCAAGCATCCTATTAGAAATGGTTATTCCTATGAAATGAAGGAGTAAGACTATACAATTCTGTTCTAATTTGCATAGAAATGCAGCCTCTATGGGACTCTTTCTAACCAAAGAATCTCTTCTAAGCAAAAACAGATCCTGCAGACTAGCCTGGGGATACAACTTACCAAGATGGCTAAAGGGATTACCACTTTTCTCTGAGTCAGCTAATTCCCCCACATGTTGATGCCCATGGCCACTACTAGGATTATTGGAAACCCTGGCACCATTTTAAACCCTGGCACTGACAGTACGCCAAAAATATGCATGCCTCACCCATCTTGGAATAGAGGCTGCATGAGGATGTGGCTGACTAGGGATAGCAAGGCAAGCCATAAATATTGAATATTAGCCATAGATATTAGCTAAACCTGAAGGGGTTAAGATAGGTTTAGCAGAACGAACATTACATGTGCATTATTAATTCTAACTTCTCAGTCTTATATTTATCAGAAGCCTGAAATGAGAGTAATGGTTTCTCACAGATTCTAAAAATCATAAAATGATTCCAATTTTAAATGGTAAGGATTGAAAAATAAATCAGCATTCAGTTAATTCCTTGTTATTCAGTGCTCAGCCTCTTCAGTGTTGGCAGGAATAAACCTATGAAGCATCCCGGATTTCAAATCTCAGCTGTCCTCAGCAATTCCTATATTGATGAACACTGGCAGCTGTGATGCACTCACCTTGTGGCGCCTGGCTTAACCCCAAGCATGTCCCAACTGTCCTTGCTGCTGCGAATCCTGCGGATGGTGTCCACCTGCTCACGGGTGAAGCTGGCACTGGGGCCCACCACAGGCCGCCGGCCCCCATTCTCACACATGTCCGCAATGGAGGAGAAAAATGCCTGGGTTATTGGGACACAGATTCAGAAATGTTGACTTTTTCCCCTAGATAGGCCATTTTAAAATTTTTGGTTTGCCCTATGTTTTAAAGTATAAACTGTTAACTTTATATTATGTAAATAAAACCTTTTTAGAAAACCTGCTTCCCTGGGTCCTTCTCCCACCCATACAGGTATCTCTACCACATAAGTAGGCACAGCATATAAGATCTTTTAAAGTAAACAATTTGTTATTGCTTCTAGCCAGAAACCACTTTTATTCCAAAATTACTTTTTTCTGTTTGTTTTTGCACAATTATCTGCCCAAATCTCAATTTCTAAACCTTCATAACTAGAATGAAATATTACAGAGCACAAGAAAATCACTATAAAAACAAAGAAAATTTTCAAGTCCTGGAGATATTCTACTCATGTTGCTTGTCACCATGGAATAGAATAGCATTACTTATTGTATGATAATGGTATAATGGAAAACGGAAGTCGTCACAATCTGTCAACATTTGATGTGTGTGGTGACAATGTGTTGTCAGATCACCCAGGTGATGAGAATGATGGCTGAACTGCTAGGTGCTCATTACTGCTGGCAAAAAGCATCTGTGCAGAAGGGCATGTGAGGAGGAGGCAGACCTGGAACATCTCACTGATCCCCTCCCCGCTTTGTGCTGATGTTTCAAAGTAGTGAAAACCCCGGCTCTCTGCCCACAGTCGGCCTTCGCTCTCATCCACCACTCGCCTCTTGGTTAAGTCCACCTAAAAAGAAGCAGATGCTGATCTCTATTAGCAATATCTGCAGTATTAGCACACACTGCCTACCCATCACCTTGCATGGGTGTAGGTCTCTTTTACTGCTGATTTTACAATACAGAAATAATTTGAATAACACTTTAGACATGTTCCTCAGAAATGGAGCTTAATAAAACAGCACCATAAGAACTCATTAATATAATACATTGTATAAATGGAGTCTGTAAGCTGTGTATTTGCAACACAATACTAAATATATTAGCTATACCTTTAATAATAGCAAATGAACACAGAAAACTATTTTATGGATAACAGATAAAAAAATCTAAAAAACTGTTTTGAAATATTGTTTAAATTTTTTTAAATGTGGTAAATTATGATAAATTACTTAAAAGGCTACAATAAGAGTGTTATCGTGCAGTAGGAGGTGATGTTAAATCAAGGTATTACTGTACTTAAAAATTTTTCTTTTGTTTGAATTTGTCTCAGAATGAAAAAAATTAAACCTGTTTAAAATATATCTCACTTTCGAGATTTCAGCAATGGTTTGCAGTGGTTTACATAATGTGTTTCTGAATCTAACAGTCACCTGAACAAAACTGCTGTATGCTTCAGTGAAGTGAAAGTCAGTTCAAACTAAAAGAGGAAAAGGAGAGAACAACTGAGGGTGCAAGTCTTAATAGATAAAACGGACTGTAACCTTGTTAGCGCACACAACAAAGACAATGGTCTCCATGTTGGAATGGGAACCCATCTCCTGCTTCATTTCACCAAGCCAGCTGTCCAGGGCATCAAAGCTCTCTTTAAGGCCCACATCGTAGACCAGGATCACCCCCTGGGAGTCCTTGTAGAACTCGTTCCGAACCTGGGAAAGCAAATGGCCCTCCATGCTGATGCAGTAACTATTAGACCTCTTCTTTCGATAATTAAAAAAATCACTCTTGTGGAATTTCATAGCTTTTCATTATTTTCCTCAGCAACCTTCAGTAACATCGCATAATCTACTGTAAGAAACCCAGGATTAAACTAAATCTTACTGTGTACAGTACCTTATGCCCTGATAGGTGTTTTTGCACATTTTTGATGGATGCTATGCCCTGTTCTGAACCCCTTACTGATAATTCACTGAACTGTTACAGTATATTCAACTTTATGATTTTTACCATTCTTTCAGCTTAGCTCATTTGCCCTACCTATGTCAATCTCATTATCAAACACTATTCTATTGACAAAGGTATCCACTAAATAAATAAATAATCTTTCTAGTTGTAATAATAGTTACACAGGTCAAGGATGGAACTCGTTTTGGACAAAAGTTTCAGATTATTAAATAAATTAATCACCCATATTATCCAATTTAACCTGATTTTCAGAACTTCATTTTATGAGTAACTGTAATTTGTACCTTGAGTTTTGGGATATATCCTAGTAATAAAAAAATATCTTTGGGATACAGAACAATACACAGAACCATTAGCGTTACAGCTACAATATTGTGCTCCAAAATGTGGAAAAGTACACTAGTGTAAGCACCATCAGAGCCAATACACCAGCATCTTTCACTGTCAATTTATGTGAACAGCACTGTGAACACAAGTCTGATGCGAATGACTGTTGTTCTATTTACATTTTCTGTGATACATTCAATAGCACAACTGCAATCTCTGTTAATGTGTGCAGTGATTACGATTGTAAATAAAATGTAATAACTCACTTATAATAAATTAAAGCCTTATGATGTACTTACAGTAAGAGGATTACCTTTTTAGATTGTATTATCATAACAGTGTCAAGGTTTT
Source organism: Arapaima gigas (assembly GCA_900497675.1). Taxonomy (NCBI): domain Eukaryota; kingdom Metazoa; phylum Chordata; class Actinopteri; order Osteoglossiformes; family Osteoglossidae; genus Arapaima; species Arapaima gigas. Next base: position 108,179 of record UFQX01001086.1, read on the forward strand.
AAGTAAGTTTTCCCTGGTTTATCCAATTCTATCCATCCATCATCACTAATCACTGTATCCTGGTCAGGGTCACAGCAGTTCGGTGTCTTAGAATCATTGGGCACTAGGCTAAGAAACAACCCCTGGATAGGATGCCAGTCCATTGCAGGGGTGCGTGCACACAGTCACACCCTATGGGTAATTTAGAACGACCAATTTATCTAAAACCCATGTCTTTGGATTGTGGGAGAATACTAACAAACACACATGGGAGACCATGCAAACTTTACACAGAATGACCCAGATTTGAATCCATGCCTGAATAGCCTAGGCACAGTGAGGCAAGCAGTACTATTTGCTGAGCCATTATGCCACCTGTATGATTTTATTATTACCATATTTGGGTGAAGAATTTATTACATTTTTCTGTTATAATTATTTCCATTTAAATTAATGGAAGTTTGTGCCATGATTTATCAGAATTTGGTTTATGAGCAGTTCTAATGAACACATTATGCTCATAAATACAAAAAATAATGTCCTCTGCTGGAGTTATTTTTTGTGAGGTGAAGTGTAGACTCAATGAAATATGTACTCACCTCGTAAAAGAATGGGTGTCCTGCCATGTCAAAAATATTAATTTTCATTTCTCTGTCCCGTACTTGAACCCTAATGGATTAAAAAACACTTTGTCTGAAAGATCCATTAGAGAAATAGAGTACAAATAATACTTACATGTTATGCAAAATGATGATAAATGTATTGCATTTAAATGTATTTTTCTTTAGGCAAATCCCAATGGCTTGCCAAAATTTTTGTTGATTACTAACACTGATACATTTTGCAACCACAAAATTTTCAATGAATTTTGTAAAAAATCTACTAAAACAGTTTATGATCTCCTTCAGATGAGAACTAAGGCCAAGTTACTCAATAACATTACAGAACAGTAAAAGTTGTTTATATTTATATAGCAAATCTGTTTACATTGTACATTTTCTCAGTAACTGATTAGTTTGGTGAACTGCTTAAAATAATAATAACACCTTTAAATTAATGCAAAACCACTTACTTTGTAACCCCATAGTCGATTCCTATTGTTGCCAGGTATTTTGAGACAAATCTTTTTTCACAATAACGTTTAATAATGCAGCTCTGCAAAAAAAAATGTCAGTATACATTACTTTTACTGCTTCAATAAACAGCTCACAAAAACATAATGCATACAAATGACATATATCTTAGAACTGTGGTCAAAAGAAGAATGCATAGGCTAAATGACATTATTCCTTTGTACAATAAACTCATGACTCAACTGAATAAATATTAACTAATTTATAAGTTGTTTCAAATTGATACTGAGATTTAATGATGAGATTGTAGACATTCTGAGGAGGAAGTAATAAAGTATATATAAGTGTAAGTCTGACTGTTCCCAATAAAACTACCTTATATACTGTCTCGGTCCAGTACCAGCATTGGCAAATTCAAAAACCTCCTTTTCAAGCCATACTTTTGCATTGGTGGCAGTTATAGGATTTGAAAACACACCCCTTAACAGACTGAAGGCTCCTGAAGGTTACACAACTGTTGGTGACTGCAAGAAGACCTGCCTGGCAGCAGTATTACTGAAAATAAAATATAGAAATTTTTTATATAGAAAATAATATATAGAAAAAAATAGAAAAAGCATGTGAATTGAAATCATTGTAGCTAATGCAATGTATTTTAACTGAAGAGTAAATCAAGTTTTTCCAAGTATCCACTGACTGCTTATCTAAAAATTTATGGGGAAAAACAATCAAATAATTCCAAGAGTTGCAATAAATTCTGGAATGATTTTTTTATTATATAAACCCCATTTCCGGAAAAGTTGGGACATTTTGTAAAATGCAATAAAAACAAGAATATGTGATTTGTTAATTCTCTTGCACCTTTATTTAACTGACAAAAGTACAAAGAAAAGATTTACAATGTTTTCACTGACCAACTTGACTGTATTTTGTAAATATAAACAAATTTAGAATTTGATGCCTGCAACACAAAAAAATTGGGACGGGGCAAGATAAGTGTGAAAAGTTCATAGAATATTCAATTTACACCGTTTTGAAACATTTCACAATAAGCAGGTGAATTGGTAACAGATGAGGGTATCACGATTGGGTATAAACGGAGCATCCACCAAAGGCTCAGTCTTTGCAAGCAAAAATGGGTTGTGGCTCACCACTTTTGCCAAACTTGGTGAGAAAATTGTCAAACAGATCAAAAAGAACATTTCTTAATGCAAGATTGCACAGAATTTAAGTCTTTCACCATCTACCATACATAATGTGAAAAGATTCAGGGAATCCAGAGAAATCTCAGCCTGTGTAGGGCAAAGCTGGAAACCATTGTTGAATGTGCGTGACCTTCAAGCCCTCAGACAGCATTGTATGAGAAACCGTCATGCTACTGTGATAAATATAGCCACATGGGCTTGGGAGTACTTTGGAAAACCGTTGTCACTTAACACAGTACGCCGCTGCATCAAGAAATGCAACAGGAAACTGTATTACGCAAGGAGAAAGCCATGCATCAATTTTATGCAGAAACATTGCTGAGTTCTCTGGGCTCGAGCTCATCTCAGATGATCCAAAAGACAGTCAAACCATGTGCTGTGGTCAGATGAGTCCACATTTCAGCTTGTTTTTGGGAAAAACGAATGACAAGTTCTCTGTGCCAAAGACAAAAGGGACCATCCAGACTGTTAACAGCGAAAGGTGCAAAAGCCAACACCTGTCATGGTATTGGGGTGCATAAATGCCCACAGCATGGGTAACTTGTATATATGTGAAGGTACCATTGACGTGGAGGCGTATATTGGGATTTTAGAGAGACATATGCTGCCGTCAAGGCAACGTCTTTTCCCGGGAAGTCCATGGTTATTTCAGCAAGACAATGCCAGGCCTCATTCTGTACGTACTGCAACAGTGTGGCTTCATAGACACAGAGTACATGTGCTTGACTGGCCTGCCTGCAGTCCAGATCTGTCTCCTGTTGAAAATGTATGGTGCATCAGGAAGAGGAGAATCAGACAACGATTACATACTGTTGAGCAGCTGAAGTCTTGTATCAAGAAAGAATGGGTAAAAATTCCACTTGCAAAACTGCAACAATTAGTATCCCAAACAACTAAAAAGTGTAATTAAAAGGAAAGGTGATGTAACACAGTGGTAAACATGCTTCTGTCCCAACTTTTTTGAGTGTACTGCAGGCATCAAATTCTAAATTTGTTTATATTTACAAAATATCATTAAGTTGGTCAGTGTAAACATGGGAAATCTTTTCTTTGTACTTTTGTCAGTTAAATAAAGGTTCAAGAGAATTAACAAATCAGACTTGTGATTCTTGTTTTTATTGGATTACAATAATGACCCAATTTTTTCCAGAAATGGGGTGTGTAGAATTAAAATCGGCAGGTTTGAGTTTAAAATTTTGTAGTGATTTAGCAATAAAATGCCATCCTATTTATTCGCATGAATACAAATATGTAGACGAATATTCTGCGATCAAGAACCACGTTTGAAAAGCAGATGAGACCACAGATGAGGTTATTAAATGAAATTTGGACCTCTCGCGGCGTCAGTACTAAAACAGTGCAGTGCACTGATTGAAATAATATTACTGACTAGTGTAATACTGTGACTGATGCGATGCGAATAGATGTCATGTTGTTTTTAATATAATGCAGTGATGTAACTGGTTTAACGTACCTGGCGCCTTCACTCACCTTTCCCACCTCAGCATTTCCCAAACTGATCACTTTCACTCGCAGGGATTTCTTATTGTCACGTCTCTTTTGGGTGTTAGTGTCCATCTTCCGAATTTTTTGGCGGTTTGATCTCCACCTAAAGGCTCTTAAGCTCCCATATGACCGGAACAAAATATGCATGTGCTGTAGCCGGATGACGGTGGAAAAGGTTTTCCTATTGTTCCCCCTAACTAGCGCTGCATCTGCATAAAGAGCTCACGTTAAACTTAATAATAACAACCTAAATATAATGTTAGATCTTAGTACAGTAGTACAGTTAATCTTGCACGGTTCTCAGCAGTGAATTAACTAAGTGGCTGCCCTCAATTTTGATGCAAATATGATCGCTGCGCCTTTCTAATAACGCCTCGTTTACTCCATTATCAGATCTAAAGATTGTCTGAGACTAAATGAGGTATGGACACGTAAGGTTACTGAACAATGGAAACCTACAAATATGTGGGCATAAAATTGTATTATTTTCAGCTGAATGTTTCTAATCTGAAATTTCTGAAGCAGCAGATTCACTATGTTACCAATCATCAATTGAGAGTGACCTAAACTAATAAGTGTGTTTATTTGCAAAGTTTTTACAGGAAAAAATATAAAAATATTTTATCACGAGGTAAACTGTGTTTATTTTATCATTTAAACAGTTTTACTCTGTCTCTATGGTAACATTAAACGCTCTCGTAGTTTCTTTAATGGAAATCGCAGATTCGTTAAAAGGTAAACAGGGAATGCGACTCGCACTTTGGCTTCTGGTATAATAATTAATTCAGTTTTACTCTGCTCAACATTTGAGTGCAATTTATTGTGCTAAACTGACATATTGCAGCACTGTTTGTGTGCCATAATACTATTTATTGGTTTTCGTGTGAAGTTACACCAGAACCCACCCTTCATTGAAATACGAGGTTTTTTGTTACAAATGTTGTAAAATACGCCCAGCCCACAGTCATGTCCGTGCATTTTTTACAAAATAATTGTTAACGCCTGCCATATTGTACACGGGCTGGCCGGCAAACTGCAGCCTGAGGAGTAGCTCCGGTGGGTGGAGATGGTGATCGCTGCCTCAACCCCACATCGGGATTTGCGCGCGTCTGCAGTCCAGTGAAGGTGGTGAACGGGTGGCTCCAAGCCCCCGAACTGGAACCTCGCATTGTTCGTTGTTCAAATTTGTATTACTACGTGAACGGAAGATGGGAAATAGTCGAGGTTGGGCGAGGAAGCCATTGAAGGTGTCGCCTCCACAGTGAGGTGCCTATGTGCCGTTACTTGGACACGGGCTTTAGACTACTTCGCGGGAGGAATGGCTCAGTCAGCACTGTCACCGGCTGCGGCTCAAACACCGTTATCTGGGCAAACCGTTCTGGAGAGCTGAGGTGACTAGTTGTTTGACTTTAAAAAAAGCAGACAAAATTACCAAGAATATGTGGATTAAACGACCGTTCACATGGGAAATATAGACTCGGATGTCCGGTTTATAAAAACCTTAACGGAGACCACGAATATCGCACTGTAACACTGAGCTGTTATGGTGTTTATAATGTCTACAACATGCGTTTTCCATTTTGGATATGAACATGCTGGTGACTGTAAGGTGCTCATAATTTACACACATCCATCAGTTCTTACTTGTTATGCAAGTGACTTTAAAGTGTTTTATTGAATTAACGGTATTCTTGCCTGCCGTGGTATAGCTCCTTTCACACTGTACCTGTTAATATCTACACTAGACAACAGCAGTGGTCAAATAATTGTATGTGTGCCCCGGTTTACACGTTTAAAGATCATGTTTAACGTAAATTGTCATGTTTTCTTCCTCTAGACGGAACTATTCACGCCAACTGTTGTAGGCCCGCACAAGCCCTGCGGGTTTCCTGCGCAGAGTGTCTGACACGGGACGGCAGCTTCCAGGACTGCTTCCCACACCTCAGCTGGCTGCCCTCCGGGAGAGCTGGAGCGGGGTCAGAGTACGGCGACACCTGCTGACGGAGGGTAAACATGACAGGTAGTCCGTTATGGGGTTGTTATTCGTTGGGAGCTGACTGCAGTTTTATACTGCCGCCTATCGACCTGACATACAAAAATAAATAATATATACGTGACGAATATTATTATTAGTAGTAGTAATTGTAATACTAGTAGTATTATTGTAATATTATACTTTGATCCCAACTAATTAATGATGTCGGTGGTCAAATTCATTAAGATGCTAAAGTATGCTTTCCTCCTGTAGTCTCTCATTATGGACAGACTTGCTCATGGCTGTAATCTTTATTTTTTCCTTACTCTCTGTTGTGTTTTTCTCAGTCTGGTATGAGGGTATTAATGCATTTGGTGCAGTACTGATATATTTCTGTCAGTAAACGTTTATATCTCTCATGGCATCTTTAAGCTTACAGTTCTTTTTTATTGGAATTATTTTATCTAGTGCCATCCAATAGTGTCTCTGAACACTGTAGTTTATCCATTTAACAAATAGATCATCAACAGACTGTCATATCCAGTTTTGTCTTGTGCTACTAAAACTAGAATGTGTAAAAAAGATCAGCAGTTACATACCATGCTTTAGTGTGCAGAGATTTTAGTGTTTTTAGTGTAGTCTGAAAGGTTGAATTCCATTTATCTTTTTCGGGAAGTCCAGTAGACTTAAATGTGCAATGTGGATGCATTCCACCACTGATGGCACAACAGGAAAGGGACTTGAATTTTTTGCACTTTGAGACAGATGAGAATCAATATTGAAGTTGGGGTGCTATTATGATGAATTTTTGGAGGTAACTTAATTTTGATTTAATTATTTAGTATCTTAAGTTGAAGCAGTGTGGTGCAGCTCTCATTCTGGTCTGGAATAGAACATTTATCTGATAACGTTCGTTGAGGGCCATATTCCAGTGGCTTGGCCTCTTGGAGTTTGCTCCCTTCTGGGCCCTAAAGAGCCTTTTGGTGTTGGTGTCTGAGATGATTGTGGGAAACAAATGGCTGGATGGTGATGGGGGTGCTGTGCAAATGAGCTGTTTATTAATGAAGGAGACAGTAAGTGAGGGGGAAAGGCACTCAGCCTGAACTCACAGTGAGGGAGTCAATGCAGGAGCAGGGGACACAGGCTGCACGCTGGGCCTGGTGTAGAGCTGCTGTCCTAGGAGACAGATGGGTGGGGAGACAGTGCCCAGCACTGATCTGTGGAGCCCTTGGAGCATGGTACCGGACTGTGGTGCCTTTCTGGATCATCACAGTGGTAGCGGTGAGCTGTCTAGTTCTCTGGCTCTTCATGTTTCAGTCAAGGCAGGGTGGGTGGGTGCTAAATGTAGACTTTTGCGTATCGTGAGCGGGACTTCCTGTTGCTGGAGTTTGTTTGCATGCTGTTATAAAACTAAAAATCTCATTTTGGGGCTCATTGTAGTCATTTTACTTACTTATCACCACACAAATACTTTTGGTGTCATTGATGAATATATTATGTAATTTGCTATTTTGTGATTTTTTTTTTTTTTTTTTAATTGTCCATTGTTTTATACCACAAAGGTACAAAGGTATCTGTTCTAGACCTGGAGAGTGGAAAAACATTGGATAAATTTATCTGTTCATTGTGTAATTTAACTGGGTATGTAAAGTCAAAATAAGATCTCAGCCTTTAATCATTGTGGTTACTTACTTCTCTTTTGAATTTGAATCTTTTCATTTTGAGAATCCTGGCTCTGCATGTTCTACAGTATAATAGCAGGTAATAGGTGCATAAATACAGTAAAAATTGAATAGTATAAATGTTCCAAATTCCAGATGTTTCTCATAAGATATGCCTGTTATTGCAATACTTTCTTGCTTGCGTTAAGAGGTAAGTGTGGCTCTGTTTTCCAGGTTGCTCTAGGAACACTCCTGACAGAATATGCTGGAAAATTGTGTTAACTGAGCATAACTGTTTAGAAAATTACCTTTATGACCTCAGCCCATTTCAAGTTTGAAATAGGCAAACCTGATATTAATGCTCTGCAGCAAACACAGTATATTTGATATATATCTGTTTTTCAAATCCACAGTAGGATTTTAGACCTAGCTGTAAGGATGGAGTGTGAGAGTTTGTAACGGATCATGAAAGGTTCAGTACATGTCTGTCTGAGACACACACATGCCTTGTTCCCGGGGGAGGCAGAAGTGTGGCAGGTGACAGACTGTTGCCTTGTCCACGACAGTGCGAGCTTGTTGTTCTGCATGGATGCTGCAGTCCCATGCTGTTGGACTGAACTCCTGGGATGTTCACATGGGCCCCTGGTTGTGGATGACGGAGGTGGTGATATGTTGTTTTTTTCCTGATTGGGCGCAGGGGCTGGGGGGGGGCTGGGGGGCTGGACAGGGGCATAAGTGCCATGGGAGCAGAAAGCTTAGCTATGGAGAAATTCATTTTCTCCTACATTTACCCTCTGTTGAATGTCCTTTCTCTCTCTCTCTTTCTCTCACTCCCCCTCTCCCTCCCTCCTGCCCAGTGGCTTTGTGTTTGAATGGGCTGTGGAATGAGGCTTTGTGTAAGAGAGCAGTGCTGCCCTGAGGTGGCTCTGCACACCATAGCAGGAACAGGAAAATCCAAGGTCACTGAAGCTCTTCCTTTCTGTGTGAGTGTGTGGGCCTCTGTGCTTGTGCATGAGAGAGAAAACAGTGTGTGGTGTGTCCAAGAGCATCTCTGCCTGCATCAGAAAGACTCCGGAGGAGAAAAGGGGCGGTGTTTGTGAAGGTGGAGGGGGGTGCCACTTCATTTGCGTCCTCATCGATGTACGGTAAGGAGCACATTTTGCCCACTTGTGTTTGCATGCTGCATGTGTACCCTCTCATAGCCTCTTTTCTGCTCGCCGAGCTGCTTGGGGGAAGAGGGAGCAAGTATGTGTGCCGAGATGGCATGCACATGCTAAGGGGGATGGCACTTCTGGAAAGCTCTTTGTGAACTGAAGCTGAATGAGTACGAACAGAGCACGATATGTGTGTGATGGTGTTGTGTCTGAATGGACAGCTATGTGTGGAATAAGGTTTCCCTTGAGCAGCACTTGACACATGTTTGCTGTGGTCGAGTCATTCACAGCTGACAAGAAGGTTGGTGGCTCTGAAAAGCTTGGCTGCAGTTTACTTTCAGTAGTCTCTGAGGGGATCAATTTGCATCTCTTGTTGTAACCTGGGTTTTGAATGCTTAAAAATGTTATTTGATTGCTAAGTTCATTTCATAAAAATGTCTTTTCAGCTTAGCACCAGAAAGCAAATGTTTGTCATTCATTGCTGCTCCTCTGAGTTTGTATGTCATCTTTTCCCATGTTTCATTTTAGTACTAACAAATGGCCTCTTATTGCTCTTCAAACAGTTTTTGTATGTGTGCATGTGTGTGTGCCTGTTGAAGTGCTGTTTATACCCCACTGGTGGGTTACATGTGGACATACAGGTGTATGCAAACACGTGACCTTATTTGCTACCATTTAGTTGTTTCTTAATGCACTTGCACAAAAATTTATTGGGAAGTGGGACATGTAGTGGTTAAAGCTGCTGAATTGTAACTGAAAGCACTAGATTCCAGTCCCTCCTTCTGCTGTATTGCTTCCAGTCAAGGTATTTATCCTGAAGATAATCAAACTGTATTAAATAGGTACATCATTTTGAGTATCTTTGTATCCAAAACCTAACAATACAAGTTGCCTTGGGCAAAGGCGTCTACTAAGTAAAGATAAATAATAATAATGTCCCACATTCTTGTCTTTGAGTCACTAATTAGGAAATCCTTTGTGAAAATGTGGGTGGTCATAACATACTAGTTTTCTGTTGCAGTAACAGAATATCATAAGTCCCAGCAGTGTTATTTAACTCATCTGCCGTACAGATGGTTGAGCAGGCCATGGTCCAGCATACTGGAAAGTGTCCCACCCATGCAGGGGGATACTGTGTGGTGGGTAGAGAAGGGCATAATCGTGTACTTGTAGATATGGTGGACAGCTATGGGGGGAAGGGGGTGATGGTGGCAAGTTCTCCTGGTGTGCAGAAGAAATTTTCACTCAGTCAAAAAATGATGCCTGAATGGATTACCTCTAGCTGCCAGACCCTTCTCCTCAAACCTTTACCAGCACCACCTTTACCAGTCTGAGAGCAGCCAGACATGTCTGTCCCTGAGTAGAGAGGCAAAAAAACAGCCACAGTGCCAGAAATGGCCCTGAAAGGAACATGGGTGGCTGATAGGAGGGGTGGAGATGCTGAGCTGTGATCTGGACACTCATCTCAGAAAAGAAGTAGTAGCAATAAGCCCAGCTTCCATCTCCTGTCAGCTGCATATGCTGCTGAAACAGAGCTCTTAAGTCCAAAAAAGAGCCTCCAGATGCGGCCAGTCTCCCTCATGTGCCCCGTGGCTGCAGGCTCTGACGTACACGTGCCTGCCACTCATTCGCTGTTTGAGAGCGCCATGCTGCGTGGCTGCTTGTGCGTCATGCTGCAAACTCTTTCCTTTCCAGACAGCACCAAGAGCTGCTTAGTAAGCATGATGCTGATATCCCCGCTTGAGGCACAGACAGCGTCTTGCTGCGTCTTGTGCTTTTCTCTCTGCACATCAGCTCGTTCAGTGTCTGATCTTCATGCAAACTGTACCTTTACTGTCCATTTTTTGTGCTGCTTTGTGAATAATTTTACAAGAGGTTAAGGACAAGTCATGACTGAATGGTTTTAGAGGTCCCCTGTTATTCTTTGCATGTGAAGGACAAGGGACAAAGCAAGTTGTTTCCTCCAAGGCAGCGTGGTGATTATAGTGTCAGAGGTGGACTTCCAGTGAAAATAACTTATCACTTAAGTCTTTTTTTTCCCCCACAGTCCTGGTGGGTCAGTGGGGATGAGTGACATGCAACATTTTCTGACCAGGTGTATATTATTGAGACATGGACTTAATAGACCACTTGTGACATGCTGTCGCTCATACCTGTCCGTCAACGCAAGACATCTTGATGTTAAATTCACCTCAAAAGTGATAATTGGCTGAGTTTTAAATATATAGTTTTAAATATTGAAAATGTTATTCAGGGTTTGATGTCTGCACTGTCACACTTTAATGGGAAACCCTCACAACTATATTACTACACTTTACTGAAGCAAAGCAGTTAAGGATTTGTAACCTGCACGATGTGTGTTCAAGCACTCCTCCCTTGTCTGGTCTTAGCACCCTCGAGTAAGGTACTTGCGCTGCTTTTGTGCAATACCGAGATAGGGTCATCTGATAGTATAATTGTTAGATTTCTCAGCTTTGAATCCTACCTCTAATAGTTTTTCCCTTGATCAAGGTACTTGCCTTGAACTGCTCTAATAAAAAATACCCAGCTATATAAATGGTAAATCTGTAAGATTTGTAAGGGTTTTAGTTTACAGGTCTAAAGCTGTGTGTTGCCATAGCATTACCTAAATAATGGTTGATAATAATATCTGTTTATCTGTGAGGTGGACCAAATTCTGACCTGTTCACACAACCATGACTGCCTCCTGTCTGCATGTTCTTTCTACTGCAACATGACAGCTGCTCTAGGATGGACCTATTAACACTCCACTGCATCGGTGTGTCCATGTACCCAAGTGACCTCTCAGTCACTGCTGAGTCATCTCTCCCTGAAGCTGCCGCTAAACAAAACCTATAATTAAATGGAACTAACAATGAACAGAGATGATGCCTTTATTTTAATTGAGCTATTGCAGTTGAATTGGTACATTTGAGTACTGAATCTGTGACGTGGTTAATTCAACATGATTAACAGTTTCTCACTCTACTATTCTAGCTGTGAGAGAGAACATACTTACTTTTACTTGAAAGATTAGCTCATATCATGCTAGAATTCTCTTTAAATATCACAAATTTTGGAGTTGTGAATAAATGTACTTTTGGAAGAATGGACTGATGGCTTCAGTGAAGTAGACCAATGAAGTGTCACTCAGTTGGGGGGTTCTGTGAGTAACGTGTTTCTAAATGAGACCTTGTTTGGACCCAGATTACTTCCATTTGGGAAACAGAAATCCTGTGTTTTATTTCAGTCATTGTGTTGTTACAGTGGCTCCCTCCTGCTAAGCACAGCATTGGCTTCACAGCTCTATTATGGAAATATTTCATTCAAGCAGAGACCTTTTCTCTTCCTCTTTAAGTCACTTTGGATGGGCACCAACAGCAAAAATGAAGGAATGCATTTGGATGAATCAAAACCAAGTTTCTTGGAATTGGCTGGATGCTTTTTTTGTTCAGCGGGTTTGCAATAAGAGACTGCTCTGTTCTCTACTGTATTCTGCTCTTGAATGGGTGACCTTTGACATCAGGAACAGAAGCTCATCTTCACAATTAAGTTTATTTTTATAGAGTGTTTTTTTTCAAACAGTGACTCAAAGTGCTGAACAGTAGATTAGGATGGTGGAACAGAAAACAAGTATATAGTGAAGCTATAGATAACTTTTAAATGTTAATGATAACTATACGGGGTATAAGTGCAAAATAGTAAGCCTGCCAGTAACTGAAGAGAGGAAAAAAAAAAAACTCCCAACCAGAAGGCAGGGGAGGAAAAATAAGTCTCTGGGGATCTAAGTGCCAGTGTCCCCCCCCCCCCCCGGGCATTCTACACATGGAAAATAGTGCCAGCAGAAGCAGCTAGCAACGATTAAACTACTAAGGATAACACTGCGTAGGATGGAGAAGCTGAATCGAGTGATGTTGATGTGCAGGTGAGCTGGTCACATCATTAAGGCAGGGGGTCCTCAGCTCCTGGTGACATGGATTGTTGGTCTTACCATAGGTCTCATCTGGCCTCAGTGGTGTAGGGGAATAATCTGTGCTTGTGACTCAAAGAAATTTAGACAGCGGGGATTAGTATCTAATGACAGAATCTAAGACAATATAATTAAACGGTGAATACGAGATGCAGAAGTAAAGCAGCCAGATTTGACATTACTTATATTCAAAATGCCAAAGAAAAGAGATGTTTTAAGCAGTGATTTAAAGGCCGACACAGAAAGGGTGTTTCTGACATCACCAGGTAGACTATTCCAGAACTTGGGTGCTCTATAGCTAAAGGCACATCCTCCTACTGTAATCTTATTGATCACAGGTACTTTAAAATAACCAGCATTTAAAGACCGTAGGCAATGATGTGGAACATAAATGTCAATGATCTCACTAAGGTACATGGGACCAATGCCATGTTAAGAGTAAGAGTTTATAATCTATTCTAAACTTAACAGGAAGCCGGTGTAAGAACGTAAGAACCAGTGTTATATGCACACACTTCCTGGTTTGAGTGAACAGCAATCTTTATTAACTGTAGTTTGGTTACGGTCTAGTCTGGACAGCCTGATAGCAGAACATTTTAATAATCAATTCTGCTGGGAAAAAAAAGCATGAACCAGCTTCTCAACATCCTTCCTACTTAGGAATCACTGTAGTTTAGCTATATTTCTTAACTGAAGAAAACAGGATCTAGTTGAAACAGCAATATGAGAGTCAAAGGATATGTCACTGTCTAATAGAACACCCAAATTTTTTACACACTCAGTACACTTAAAAGTTATTTCATGAGTGCCAAAGACTGAGGTGATTTGATTAAAGGCTGCAGCACCACTACACACCATGAATACTTCAGTTTTACTTGTGTTAAGGGACAGAAAATTATTATTCATCCACTGCTGTATATCAGTAAAACAGTTTCTTAAGGATACAATATGCGATGGCTCATTGGGCTTAAAGGAAACATATAACTGAGTATCATCAGTGTATGAATGAAAACTCATGTTGTGTTTATGGATGACATCACCCAGTGGCAGCATATGAAGGGAAAACAGTAATGGACCCAGAACAGAACCTCGAGGAACACCATGATGGAATGTAGACGTAAATGAAGGGAGGCAGTCATCAGATTTCTGTACAAACTTTTGACAATTAGTGAGGTAACAACGAAACCACTTGAGAATAGTATCCGTTAAACCAACTAGAGATTCAAGTCTACTGAGTAATGTATTGTGGTCAACAGTACGCGTAGTATCCATTCTGCCTCATTTACTTTCTTGCATTAAAATTAGAACTGTTCAATGAGTGTGGCCAGGAGTAAATTATATCCGTTAAGACATAACTATCTGATGGTATAAACATGGGAAAACAACTTTGACAAGTTCTTTGTTGAGCTGCCACTGATTACTGCATTTCTAACAAAACAAATTTGCAGCTTTGCAGCCCATTCCTTGCCAACAAAAGCATGTCTGCTCCTGTTTCGCTAACACACTTATGGAGACCTCAGTTTCATATTCACATTCATGTTGAACTCCAGTCAAATCTGTAAGAATATTCATTTGAAATTCACTTTCAAACATTTGTTGATGTGATTAGTTCTAATTAGGTTTAGCAGTGAGACAATAGCAGTAACCTGAAATGTCAAACAACATCAAAACTGATTTTTTAAGGACAGCAGATAAGGTGTTTTGCTTGCAGCAGGGCAGCCTAGTTAGTGGTTTCCTGGGGCTACTTGTCATTTCTTATCCTTGCATAAGCAAAAAAAAAAAAAAACTTTAGTGAACTGTAAGTGATGGATGGGAAGATGAGGGTCTATAAAATGTGTGAAGATGCGCAACAAGGAATGCTGGAGTTATGTTAGAGGAAGACTTTTACTTTGAGTGACCTGCATATGCATTTCACACATGATCTTCTCCAGGACTGGTCTGTATTTTGTTGGAAGTGAATAAAAAGGACATACGCTGGTCCTGGGGTGCTATGCCTAGGTCTGTTAAGGCTGTGAAGGATTTGCTCTCTGCTTCCCTGCCTGCAGCTGGCACAGTGGTGTGGGAATCCTCCAGGTCCTGTAAGAAATATGAAAAGTAACTCTTAGGCTGGTGCTCAAGAACCTCCAGTGGTGAGATAAAAATAGCACCAGCAGCTTGCTGGAGGAAGCAGCACAGCACATTGGATCCTGCAGCCACTGAATGTGAGCCGAAGAACCCATGACCCAATGTCACAGGCCACTCAAACATTGCCTAATGTCCATAGGGGGCAGAGTGGTGGTGGTGTTGTTCTGCAAGGAAGCAGGTAGAGTTCAGAATCAGAATTATGGGTGTCATTCTGCATGCATTTAGTAAACTGTTTGGGAAGATGGATTTTTTCAAAGCAATCATGTTGGTTTTACAGTATGGCCAGAGAGTAGGGAGAATTGACTTGTCCGGTGATGGCTTGTATATTGAGATTGATTCAGATATCAAAAATGTAGAAGAAAATCACATAACTTGTATTTTAAATGTTTGCTTTATGTTGTTGCCAGTGTGTGTTTGTCCTGCAGCTGAGATACAGCAAAAAGTCAGGAGTCAAGATGTTTTAAGATACTGAAAACTGCAAGAATCCCAACGAAACAGGGCTAAACCATTTTTGTCATGTATTTCTTAGAGCAGCAAAGGTAGACGTGGTTCAGAATTACAAATGCCTAGGTGAAAGCGTAACATTGCCTTAACTGCTACTCTGCTGCAAATGACTGCAGTGTGCAGGGAGCTCGCTGCCACGATACATTGAGTTTCATTGCTGAAATCTCCTGGATCTCAAAAGTCTGAGCTTCCCTTAGGTCCACCTGTGTGGGAGCCCTTCTAAAAAATTACAGTACCACATTATCCGAACACAGACAACCTCTTCCTATTCAGGCTGAGAACCTAACTGCTGTTGAAGTGTCTCCAGTTTTATAGTGTGTACACTGTATGTATGCCATTTAAGAAATGATTTTGAATCCTATAATCATTTTGAATAAAGCTGTGTGTTTTTCATAAAGTATGAGCCAGGAGGTGGTGTGTGAAAGTGCACTCTGTGGTGAAAATGCACATTCACAGGCACAGAAGCAGGGGGGCAGAAGGAGTGAAATCATGGCCTGCGGCCCAGGGTATTTACTCTGATTAACAAAGAGGAGCCACAACCATAACATTTACAAGTACTTTTCTTTATTTAGCTGATGTTGCTCTCCAAAGTTACTTAGTGTTAACCTGTTTACAATGTTTTATTCATTTATATATTGGAGCAATTCAGGGTAAGTACAGTGCCTTGATCAAGGGTACTGCAACAGGAACTGGGAGCAGGAATTAGAACCATGACCTTTTCAGTGCAAGGCAGCAGCTCTAAGCGTTACACTACCTGCTGTGTAGGTGTTAACTCTGCACACTCTGGGATAAATTCGACTCTGCATTCAGTGTGCAGCCACCATGCTGCAACAACAGGGAGCACTTTTAAAAGTGAGCTGTAAGTGGAGCTTATGGCTGTTGAAGGCATCTAATCCACTAGTTGTCTAGATGCATTTTGGAATTTCAAAAAGGTCTCAGGACATTGATTGATATGGCACTGTACAGGTTTAGAGATATCAGGATTCATCAGTTCATTTCTTCTCTTCCCCTACAGGTTTTTGTCACCCTGTCTTTGTTAATGCAGATTGGTCTCTGCTACTGGATTGAAAAAGTTTGAGAAATGAACATCATGAGAGGTGCTCTATAACTCCCTGCACACTGGTCATGACCTGTTTTGCTGTGAATGACACAGGTCCTGGGGCTTGCCTTCCTTATAAATCTGTGCTTATCTCTTCAGCCAGTGGCTGAATCTGCCAAAGTGGAAGGAAGTGCTCAGCTACAGCTCCAGCACTGCTTTGAAGTGACGGAAAAGGCTCACTAAGAATAGCAGCAGATCTGCTGGCTTCAAGGGCACTTCTGGGTTGGGAAAGCACAGCAAGTTAATTTGATTAAAAGTCTCTGGGTTCTGTGGGGCTACACGTCAGAGCCCAGCCATCATTGGGTGCCCATCTTGGCACTTGCAGGCTTTATTTTGAGAAATCTCCGTAAAACACCTGAGGGCGACATCTGTTTGATGGAGTCCATGCGGCTATGACACCATGAAGTGGGTCAGCTGGCATCCTGTGGAAGTTCTCTGGGGATAGTCATCAGAAACTAATAAAAAAAAAAAAAAAAACTGTAAAAGCAGAGTCTGTATATCCGGAGTCAAACAGTTTGTGTCTGTGTGTATGTATGTGTGTTTGGGAGCATCAGTGTGTACATGTGTGAAATCCTATTGGAGGAAATGGCAGTGTTACGCCCCCACTACTGGCTCCTGTCTAGGGTTGTGGAGTGGGAGCATAAACAACAAGCA
>UFQX01001087.1:0-115405 GCA_900497675.1 Arapaima gigas
AGCAGGTGCAGGTGATCAGGAATCAGGAGGGGCGGAGTCCGGAGCCGGGGGCGTGACAGGTTTGATGTCAGAAGTGGGACATATTTTAAATATCATACTGAGACATACTCCCAAGTGCCAAAGCAATGATCTAAAACAAAGCTTCTATCTAAGCAATGATGCCTTTTACTTTAATTATAATCTTGGCTGTTGTAAATGATGAATTTGAAATGCAGCAGTTATTGGAGCTGGTGGATTGTGTCACCAAGTTTTGCTTTATGCTGTAAAAGTGCACAGAACCAGCACACCAAAAATAATGTAAACCTTGATGTTTGCTGGGGCATCAAACTTTGAGTGAAAACACCAAATCTCATATCTGAGAAATAAAGGACTACACAGGGGAGAAGCTTTGGGAGACATTTTGATGTAGTTGAAGTCAGCATATGATGTTTCTATTTCTACTTTCTCATGATGTTCCTTGAAACATTGCAGCCAACCTTTCAGACATTTCCAGCTGCACTGCAAAACACCACTTAATATTCAGTCTTTACATGACTTTCATTTTTCTTTACCAGCACTGACAGCTCAGTCTCATTCTCTACATCTTCAGTAGAGGTTCTGAAGGCCACACTGAGACCAGGATCTATTTGTTCCAAAGCTGGAATTCAATCTTACAGACATCTCCTGTTCAACATTTGACAGCTCAGCCTATTCCTTGGCACATAATCTGCACAGCTTCTAGTCTGACTGTGGTCACATGTCTTCAGAACTCTTGTGTCTCCCTCCCTCTGGTCTCAAAACCTATGTTCTGGGGAACACTAGTTACTGAACATTTATATGTTATTAACTAACCACTTTTATGCATAGCAATACCAAGGAAGAGGCCGTATAGCTACAAATGCTTAAGCACATCTGTGCATTGCCACATGGAAAATATTCCTAATAATTTCTACCCCCCCCCCCTCCCAAATCCTCACAGTTCTTACCTCAGTGCTTTTATGAAGTATTATATTGGTTATAAGTTCCAGTAAGGCTGTAATACAGAACAATGTAGCTGCACTTCAGTGGTCATGAGTCTGTACTGAAAGTTCTGATTTTTGTTAAAGCTGTCTTTGTTCTTGAAACTGAAAGTCACTTTTGACAAAACCGTGAAATGAATACAAGCAATGCAAATACATGTTTATGACAGGAGTGTGTGGTCAGTAGCACTCTTGCTGCAATGTTTTGTTTTAGTCACAAGAGGATGCTTAATTATTTTTAAATACATACATGGTCAGCACTATATGGAACCCAGAGGACCATTGGTGAGGAGGTGAATGTGAGCGCTCTGGAGTTGTGATTATACAGAACAGAAACACCTTTCATGATAAGTTGCCAGAAGCTTAAATTAAAACAGATCTATCTGGACAGAACGTAGGGAAGCAAGAATACAGGAAAGGCAGCCGTGTGCCAGTGGTTTACTCAGTAATCAATTTACCATCACTCTCTGTCTACATACAGTGTGACACAGGGAGTGTGGAATGAGTAAACTATAACTCTTTCCGGGTTCCGGCTGCTGGTAGCCTATGATTGGGGGGGGGGGGCAGCGGTGAAACAACCAAATTAAGCTGCCTGCAAAAGTCTAAAATGATGAGTCATTTGCGCATATTATTATGAATGGTGAGTACATAGTTGTGTTTTGTTAACAGATGATTTGACTTGTGCCCTCAACTATGATTAACTTCTGCCTGTCTTTATGAGTGCTATGAATTCTTTAAATGTTACCTTATCATTCTTCATTGCTCTTTACTTGCATTTCTGGATAATTCCATCTGATAAAAACTTAAATGATAATAACTCCATACTAAATGCCAACAACATTGAAAGTAGCTTGACTGGTCAAGTGCAAGAAAGATCCTTTTGTAGTTGTTAAAGATTTCAAGCTATTAACTGTAATAACATCCACATTAGCCACTAGCCATGATTTAGCTCTCTCTGTCTCTCTCTTGCTCACACACACACACACACACACACACACACACACACACACACTCACACACACACACCTGCGGATTCACACAAGTATCTAATCAGCCAATCATGTGGCAGCAGCGTGATGCATAAAATCACACAGACAGAGGTCATGAACTTCATTAAATGTCAACCAATGTCTGGACTGAGATCAGTGATTTCGTACCTGGGATCTGATGCAGCCACTCTGCCAGCTTAGGGGTCACAGCCCCAAAAGTTCCTTTCACCAGTGAGAATACCTTAGTTATCACCTTCCTTTCTTCTCTCCAGATCTTCTTTTAATCCCTGGTATTTCTCCAGGTTCTCATACTCCTTCTTCCTGATCTTTCTATCACTAGTAAACACCACATCCATTACCACTACTGTTTTCTGTTCCATCAGTGGCTCTTACCAGATTCCAAGTTTGACAACATAGATCTCAGTTCAGAAGAGAGCAATCCTTGAAACAGCACAAAATCATGTAAAATATATTATGTAATTAATTAAAAGTTTTTAAACTTTCAATAACAAAAAAGAAAATTTTTGGGTTTTTTTTTTTTTAGTACTGCTCACTCTCCTAAAAAGCAGTTTTCATGATCATATTCTTTTATTGCTTTCTCCCATTTCCCTATTAAGACCAGGAATCTCACAGGTACTTTTTGGATGGGGTTTAACATTATAATAATGGTCAATACAAAAAAAGCCATAACGTGCTGTCAGAATAAAGGTCTTGAAATTCATTATTTTTCATTCATTGTACTTGGCAACCCCAACCTTTTCAGTTTGACTTGGAGCCACATAACCTTTATTGCTATATAATTTACATAGAATGGTGTTAACCCCACAGACTTCTGGACATATGTTACAGTTGCATAAGCTCTTGCCAGAACACTGAAAATGAGTTATGCTATATTATTCTTTTGCACGTAGGGTCAAATGAGAGGTGTGATGTTCAAACCCTTTAAGTGCTGTCACTTGTGATAAATAGAAAGAGGAAAGAGGCATACTTTAAATGTAGTAATACAGGAACTGCTGGGCAAAGCCTGGGTTTGATGCTGGAAGCACAAAAGAGTGAACTCGGAACTCTGAAATGTTTCCACCACACTATCATCCTCTCAAGATAGGCTTGGAATTTTGAAATCCTGAGCTGAGGGAACTCAGATTAAAGGAGGGTGAGCTGAAAGACCTTTGTTATTCTTAGATGTTAACTGGGTAGTGGGAGTAAAAATGCATTTAACTCTTTGTAACTAAGCTGATCACATCAAGGCCGAAAAAGTTAAAAGAGTGCCTGTCCCTGGAACTCCACCCATTGTAAATGTGCCTAGCTTGCAGAACTGATTCATCAGTGAGAAATGCTTGGGAATTGCCCTACTGTCACACTGTCCTACTGCATGCCAGACCACATCTCACTCAAAAATAAACTCAGCTGACAAGTTTCTGACAGGACTCGCAGTCTATCACTTGTTTTCTGTCTCTCAGCATTGGAGGGGTCCTGTCTGCCACTTAGCCATGTGATACAAGCATGTTTGATAACTCAGGCCTGTGGCACTACCATCACTATGGATATGGCTCACAGTCTCTGAGTCCTACCAACCACTGCTTTTGCCCCCCTCTGGACCCACACAGACTTTCCTTTTGCCTATTCTAAAGTACACAGTCAAACTTATCAAGCTTTCTAGTGAAAATCACAATATATGTGTACATAAATGTTAAACATTAAATTGAAATGTTTTCAAATCCATCTCTGTCAGTCACAAGGAAATGTTTATCATTTTAATGCCTTGCTTTACTTAAATAGTGGTGCCACAGACTGCATCCAACTGTTTTCCAGCACAGGCCCAGTATCTGTTTAAACTTTTAAGTTAACATAAACGCACGCTACACATTTTACATCTCATATTTGTGCATATGCTTCAACTGTTTGTTATTTACTGTGACAATGATACGGTTGTTCTTTTCTGAAGAGGTGTTTTTTTCCTCTCTGGGTAAAGCTCTTACAAACAAATCTTTTTAAAATCATGGTAAAGTGCGCTGATAGCAATAAATTGCTCTGTTTGCCTTCTTGAAGCTGCACTTGAGCATTTCCAATTAGGGATTCATGACTATTCCCTCAAGCAGTTTATCATTCTTGCTGTAAAATAATACGGTTAAAAACAACACACTGAAATGACCATTCCAGAACCCTTGAAACTCGCTCAACCCTCTGATCACCTGCAGGAACTCTGACAGATACAGGAAATAAAGGAGCACCAACTTGTAAAATGACCTGCATGTTTACATTATGGGGAGTGGAGTGTTCAAAACATCTGTGAAATTAATTTAGGCCAAGGAAGATATCGTGAATATCATCTGGTGCATGATTAAAAAAAGTCAAATATATAATGTAAACATGAAAAAAAGGAAACTATTACAGAAGGTGCACTTGGTATGCATTGAATACCATAACATACCAGACTAGTGGAAGTCATGTCATGCAAATTCTGAGATAGAAATAATATGTTGAGCATACCCCGCTTCATTGAAGCATTTTGCTTTAAACTCCAAAACTGGTATTAAACATTTTTCAAAAGCTGTCAGGCTGTCAGAACATAAGCTATAAATGGATTATTTAGCTGCAGCAAAAACTGTACACATATCTTTGCATCATATACTGTAGTTCATCTCTAGAAATATACGTAATAATAGAAAACTTGCAGTTTTAGTAGCTAAAGTGGAAGAAGGAGGGGTATACATTGGAAAATATATTTACAGAAACATGACAGAGGCATTTGTCACAGATACTTCCTTTTAGCAAACTAAGTAGAATTGTACAAAGCAGTAGCATAAATCCCAAGACTGTGGAATTCCTTTTATTAAGTTCATATAATTAGATCCTAAATAGCATCTTCCATATATGACTTCATTCTTTTCTGCCATTCTGTAAGTGCTTGTGCTGTGCAGCTCTTTGGCAGTTTCAATACACACACAACTTGCTGCATTCATTTCTCAGTGAGTGCGGATTTTGGTCATCTCTTTGAAAAGTGGACAAGTAAGTATGAATTTTAGCATTGGCTCTTTTTGCAAGAGACACACAGAGGTCAGTGCTGTGGAGCTGTGTGCAACCACTCTTTCCGGACAAGTTACAGTGTGATGTTTAAGTACAGCCGGCCTCACCGTTTTCCACAAACCACAACCAGCTCATTCATGCTTTAGTACGTATGTTGTTAGTCAGAGTGCTGCACAAACAATCTATATCTCTTGTGGATGTGGTCAGACCTTTTCTCAGTGGTAGGATTCCAAACAAAGCCTTGGCATGCTTTGTTCCGACTTTCCAAACATTTCATAATGAATGGATGAGTTTTAGTAAAAGCTGAAGGGACAGATGACTCAGTGGCTGAAATTACTGGCGTCCTTGTTATTGTCCTCTGGCTGGGACACAGCAGAATGAGACGGCTGTTTTTCACATCTAACCAGAATTGGTTGAGCTGCAGAGACCCACTGGAGTAGAATCTGTTTTGTGTGAGGACTCAACCTAAAGAAAAACTAAAAAAGTTAATCTGTTGCTCTTCCATTATTATTATTAATCTCACTCTTAGCATAGCATTGTATTTTGATTTTAAAATAAGCCCCTCAATGAAGAATAGAAAAAAATGTCAAGCATTCTTTTTCAATTGACATGGCGATGTAATAATATAGAGGTGTATTCAGTCAAAATTGAGATGTAATCAGTTACAGTCTTGAGATTTTAGAAATTCCAAGAATGTCTGTGTGGAGAAACATGACCAGTGGCCCCTGTGATGTCCCAAGGAGCATTAGTGCCACATGATCTTGCTTACCAAAAAAAGTGTGAAAAGAACTTCCCAAAATGGCTGCTTCAGCATAACTGACATATCATTGGTCAAAAAACGGTAAACCGTGGTATTTCATTGTTTTAAACTAGGACCACTGGATTAAGCTGCTAAAGCTGATAAAGTTTCTGTTTGTTGAAGAAAAGACTCTTCACTGCACTTGGATGCCAGTATAATCAATCGTGTGAGGCTCATTCAATGAGATGTATTACAATGCAAAATTCTAAGACTATCTCAAAATTATCATATTATACACCACTGAATCAACATCTGTCCAACGAGGATATTTCCAGTAAATATATGTTCACAGATGTAATGGAGTTTAGATTACAAGACAGTGTACAGTCCTAGTGTTGTCAGACATACTGTGAGACATATTGGATGTCTTGGCCATTTCAGCCTCCAGCACCATGAGACCAGCTGATGGTACCATGTCATGTGCTGATACAGTCAGAAGCTGGGGCACAACAAGCTTTGAAAATAAAATATGTTTTGTTCCATAAATAGATGTTCAAACATGCACAATATGTTACAAAAACAAGGGTCTTTTAAATCACACATAAAAATATTTCTGTTCAGAGATATTTGTATGTGATGTTACATGAGAAGGCCTAGTTGAGATAGACCTCAACCTGGTGGTTCCCCTGTGTAGCACAGATGCAGCTAAACAGCAATTATCCGCTTAATCAGTACTTCACGTTTATTTAATTTAATGTCAGCAAAATATTTTATTTTATGCTGAATATACAGTTACACATTATATTTACACATATGATTTTTCACGAGTAGAGGTTGTAATATAATAATCAAATGTGGGCTGTATTAAGTTAAAATTTCAGGTAAAATTGCTACATGTATTGTTAATTCATGCGAAAGATACTTTTGAGAGTAGTTTTTTTTTTGTATCATTACTACGCTTTTACTTAAGTACATTTTTAAAGGACAAACTGTTGCACCATTAGATTTTTGTCACCCTCTCCTCATTACTTCAGTTTTTTTTTAATGCTCATTTTTTATTTTTGTTTTTTTAGAACTATTTCATTTAGTTTTACACGTGAACCAGTAGCAACACCTTTTCACTTCACCTCATGTCTTCTGTCTCTTGCATTAGGCCAGATTAAAGTTGGTCAGTTAGAGTTGTCTTGGATTTGACCTACATGTTTTTCCATGAGTTAAAATGCATTTAAGCTATTAACATTGCTAATGGTTCATTGACAAGCATAAACTGAATCTCAGCAACATTAGCACTTTCAGTAGCTTTTTTTTCATATGATATTTTTTAAATTTTACTCAAGTAAATTTTTGGACAATTACTTTAACTTGACTATTGTTTTTAACTGTTCCTACTCACCACTTGCTGTGATTCTTTTTTTATTAGAAACATCAAAACTCATAGATATAACATTCTGAATTAGACAGACAGCCATATTTTGTATAACAACGCTAGGTCCTGCATAATCTTCATCAACCAGCTTCAGCACAGTCCAAAGAGAAGCTTCAGAACTTTTTGCCAGCGTGGGCCATCATTTCGTTCCTTTAAAAAGAACACCCCTTCCTCTGGGTCACCCCTTTTGCTTGACACCCTCACCTATATTTCAGCCACATAGAAATCCACCTGACAAATACTACACACCACATCTGCTTGTCTTGATGTCCTCCAAACACATTACAGCACCTGAACTTCATCAGCGTATCATAACTGCTGTTCCATATTGTTCCACAAGATGGCAAATGCTTAATACACCGATTATGCCAAAAAGTAGCAATCATGTGAGGAAAGGTTACAGAAATGTAGCATTTGATAACATCCTTTGTAATTGAGCAGTGATGGATATTTAAAGCACATTGATGAAAATCAATGAGAGATTGTGACATTTAAGACGCATATTTATTTATAGCTATCACTGCATATTTGTTCCTTGACTTCTGTCATGTATTATTTGTGGGAACTGAGGTTAATTTATGCAAGCTTTAGCAACCACATTCCAACCCACC
The DNA here is from genome assembly GCA_900497675.1 of Arapaima gigas. Taxonomy (NCBI): domain Eukaryota; kingdom Metazoa; phylum Chordata; class Actinopteri; order Osteoglossiformes; family Osteoglossidae; genus Arapaima; species Arapaima gigas. The sequence goes on from UFQX01001087.1 coordinate 7,791, forward strand.
ATTTTGGCTGTTTGCTGGTTTCTGTCTGTAAGCTTCATGGTCGTCTTATATGATTTAATAAAGGTAGAAGCTGCGCCTGGCAAAAACTCAAGGGTCAGTCTAGAATTGTTAAAAACATTCGCAGACATATAACAGAGTGGTCCAAAGTATGCATTTTTCCATTAAGAATTAACCAAGAAGCAATGTGATGTTAGAATTACTTTTGTACCGCTCATTGCATACTAAGGGGTAATGGGACAAATGCTACTTCAGTTTTTGCAGAAGGCGACACACAATGACTTTTCTGCCATTAGGGCCTGAAGAGGAAGTTGTTAAAGGGAACGATGGCAAATGTGTGTTTCTCAGCATAAATAAATACTTCTATTGGTGCCGATGTTTCCTGTTGAGCACCTTATTTAGATGCAAGCCACTGCCTAGCCATTGTCCATGGCTGGATGGAGGTTTTATTCTAACTGCAATTTCTGTTACAAAGATTTGTTTTTTTCAGTGCCCTTAGGCCTAGAGCTGTTGTATCACCACACAGTCTTTCTGGTTGCACATATCTTTTTTTGTCCTGCTCCATCCCTCTCTGCTCCCATACACCATCACTTTATGTAACACTGTCCCAGATGAAACCTAAACGTGGAAAACATAGAAATGTTGCAATAGGTTTACCAAGCCAGTTCCTGAAGAATGAATCTGAAAAAAACAGTTTGTCAAGAATACTTTTATCATGTTTGAATCTCAAGGAGAAAAGTTTGGAAAACTGTGTAAAAACATAGACAACTAACATGAGAAGTTTAGTGGGACTTAACTGGGACTCATTCATATAGCTTTGTGAAATGCAAGTAAATAAGGAAGGGATTAGTTTTGTTTTATTTAGCACAAATCATTATATATTAAGCATATAGGATTAAGTTATTCTAGAAACAGCTTGGCTCCACTGTGTACGTTGATTTTTTTTTAACCTCCAGCATTAATAACTAATTTATGACAATTGTCATTGTCATCCTGCTCCACTGACAGTATATCATGAACAAGCTGCTTATTTCCTACCAACAACAGTGGATACAATGGACGCCTGCACGAACACCACATGTGCAAACACTGCAGATGGTTCAATGGACTCCGTTCTTTAAGAGGAAAAAAAGCAGCACAATCATATCAAAGGGACCAGTGCACAAATTGTGCCCGTTCATGCAATAATATTCATGCAGATTTGTAAATACAACAATGGCTGTTTAAAAGTCTACTACTATCACTAATCCTTCATTTTGCACCCTTTAAACAGTACCCAACATAGTTGTTAGTCTGTAATGGGTTAGGCTGTAAGAAAAATACTTTTTTAATTACAAAAGTGAAAAAGTTTGTCTGGATATTCAGTTAATCAATCTGAGGCCAAAGTGCTTTTTATATATTGTGCAAGGGATGTATAAAATGCGCAGAAATTAAAATTGCAGATCTCAGCGGTCTAATTTCTTTATGTGTTGCAGGATAGATTAGTACTTCTGGATTTCAGTTTGATTAAATTATACTAAATCCAGTCGAATGTTATCTTCAATAGAGACTGTCTCTCACTCTCAGTCAGAGGCAGGGTATCTGTCCCAAAATCACTGGGCACTAAGCTAGGAGGGGGTACACCTTGCATGGGACAGTAGTCCATCATAAGGTATTAGATAAGATGATTTTACGTATAGAACCTTATTTAGAAAGAGTAGTAGCTTTGGTTTAATCCATGACTGGTCTAAATGAACTGGGTTACAACAGAGCTATATTTTCACAGCAAACTAAAACCAGCAAAAACTGCAGCAGCACCAGACAATGTTTATGTTGTCTAGTTCTAGTATCTGTGACATGTTCATTAAATCATTTTCTAAAGTCACAGATGTTACCACTGGACAATGCAGTCAGTTTGATGCTGCTGCTAATGTTATATTATGAATGTGTCTTCGGACAAAACTATTTTACAAATACGTCATTGTTAATAAGTACTGTTCGCAGTATAATTTATGCATTGAAATGTAATGAAATAAGTTTTACAAAAATGCATATCACAAAAATTCTAAAAGAAATAGCTAAAAAAGTAGTCAAGAAAGTGTAACTATATACAAATACAGATTAAGAAAAAAGTGCTTTTAAATTATTATTAAATTTCAGTGGTGTCCAGTTTGAATGCTCTAGTTGTTCATTAAATTATAATGGTAAAAAGACACATAAAACCATAACTTTTCCATAACTTCTGAAACATACAAGTCAAAGCAAAAACCTTGGAGAGACTCCTGTGTTCTGTCTTATAGCTAAACATCCAGTCATTAAGATTAATACACAAATACTTTCTAAAACTTCCTTTGAAATCTGGGGAATGACCTGAACATCTGGGAGATATTTATAATAAGGACCATGTGTCTAGCAGACAGGGACTGGGAGAAGACTGGTCAGCAAGCATGTTTCTCAAGAGTTTGTAACAGAACTCTGACCTCTCCACCGTGTTGTACTTTAAAACTATGAGGATTTTCATCAAAACATGTGTACAGGAAGTTGTGAGGAAGTTTGGATTGCTGCTGGTAAATGATAAAGTGATTCCATTAATGTGTGTCATGTTAATCATTTGTTATACAGTGCAGTTTAGAGTGGAGGTAAATGGTTGTTTTTTTCTTCTGAGACACTGTTAAGAGCCACTGAGCTGCTGCTAAGTTAAATGTTTATAAGCTTTTTATGACCGGTTCTTTAATGTGCTGAGAGTTGCATTGATTCTGATTTCTTATAAATGATTCATTGACTCACTTTAGAACATATCCAGACTGTTTTACGTTAACTGTAGAAATGGGGCAGTCCATTTCCAGTCAGAATCTTTGTTCTCTGCTATATATTTTTTTCCTCTTTACAGTCAGAAAGAATGCAGCTCCTTAAAACACGAGCTCTCTAAACATGTCCATTACTAATGATGGGGTTTTTATCCTGATTGTAACCTACAAAGATACAATATAACTGCAACTGCTTCAGCGCAAAGCAAAAATTTTGTCATCATAAGAATAGCAAACCGGCATACACTGACCATGTCGTTTGATTTATCTCCTAGGATTTGGTTTGTTTCAAATGTAATAGTAACTGTTTAAGAATGTGATAATGTTTGAACAAATTGTACAACAATGATTGCTTTAAAATCTTTCTTTCATCTGTGTACTTAAATGGAATAAAATAGCAAAGAAAGAAGCACTCTTTCAAGTTATAAAGCTCTGACCTTAATAACTAAAATACCTGTTTTTGCTGTATTTGCTCTTTTGAGGTTACTGAAATATTCATATGTGAAGGAGCTGTAGGTTGTGTTCTATCACACAACACTGCAGACACGACTGCTTTGCCTGAACTACAACAGTTTCCTCATGTGTTTATAGGGCTGAGCTCATTACAGCAACAGAGCTTAGCCTTATGTTACCAAATGAACCCCCCCCCCCCCCCCCCANGAGCTCATTACAGCAACAGAGCTTAGCCTTATGTTACCAAATGAACCCCCCCCCCCCCCGTACAGCTTCATTATAGGCCTCCCAGTTCCTCATTATAAGTACGTATAAGTATGGATGAGCTTCATCAGAACTATGACGGAATTTTGAAGGAATCCATACCAGTACTTTCATAGCCTGATCATGTCTAAAGGTTCATAACAAGAAAAGCTTTAGCAGCATGTCACTGACAGGACTTAGGGCAGCTAAACTCCATTCTGTGAGGGTTAGTCACATTGCAGCTTACCTGTAAAGGTAAACATTTTTTGATACAAGCGATAAAACAAGCGAATATCTTCGGGGGGTATCAAACAACTGCCCTACTGTTTTGTCTGATGTTTCACTGAGCTGTGGACACCTCTATAAGCCACCATTTTCATGGTATCTTCCTCCAAAAATGGAAGATTCACATTACCCTCACCAACTTCTTAAAGTATTTAAAGTGACATATTATAGAATAATAACGAAATGCGAGCGCTTGCCATCAGATTTACTGTAGTTACTATAGCACATTCCTAAGATTCATTATATTTCTATGTTCCAGGTACATTATGGGTCCTTGGAATATTTCACTGGTTCCATATTCTGTGCTGTAGTTCTCTGTCGAGCCTCAGCTTCTTCACAGCCATTGCACAAGCAGGGGGTGATAGCAAGCAGTTATAAATAGTGGCAACCTGCTGGTTGCTGCCTGGGAGCCGGGAAGCTGGCCACCTCGGCCTGGGCTCAAACCACAAAGGACTATATTGCCGTTTGGCAGGAACAGGGCTTGACTTCAGGCAGCAATACATAATAATCTTCCTGCTTCTCAATGGTACTGGTGCATAAGAGGTTGTACTTGCAGCCTATTTTTTTTCAGTTATTATATTTCAGTTTTTTTGTACTTCATGAATTTAACCCATTATGTTACAAAGCTTGAAGAATATATGCTCATCTTCATTTTCTATTTGGTATTTGATGGCCCAGAGCAGAGATTTAGTTACTCTAAACAGCAGTGAAACTGAGATTTTCCTAACAGGTTTAGATCCCTTTTAAAACGTTGAGCTGTATGTATACTGGTAATGAACGTAAAATAAATATCTGAAAGCTTCACAAAGCAAATTGCCTTTTAAAAAGGGAAGAGTGTCTACATTTCCTGCACTTAGGCCGTGGAATACCATACATAGATCACTCAAACAAGATGAAAAGGACGCCACAAAGAGTTTCCAGTGCAAACTATTTAAGATCCTATCTTGTGGTATATCCTTTCCATTCAATTGTTTTGTTTTATAGCTGAATACAGCTAATCAGTGGGTATTTAACAACTGAACGTCACATCATCCTCCGGAAATATCCTGTAAGGTACAGTCTGGTTGCCGGTGTGTTGCTAGGATGTGAGACCTATGTCTAAAACCTAGTACTGAAATGCACAGTAATATCAACAAAACACATTATCCACACCTTTAAGAATTAGACTTTAGTGATTTTATAAAGGTTGAGTTTTTTTAATTTATATGTGGTTTTACTTAGTTGTAACAGTTGTAGTGAGGCTTAGTACGTAGGCTAAGACCTGCTCTTTCAGGACTTGGCTGTTGTAGGTTTGAACCCCTCCTTTTACATGGTACTTATTCTAAATTACTCAAGTGACAATAAACCTGTTGTAAGTTGCTTTGGAGAAAAATGTCAGCTAAAAGAAATAAATATACAAATATGTTGGGGTCAGAGATATTTTGCTGAGTTCTTCCTGTAATAGGCATTTTTTTCATAATAACATAATTGACAATTTTAAGCTATATTTAAATAATTGTTTTTGTACAATACTTTAGAGAAAAAAAATGCACATATGTATTGTCTACAGCATTATGTCATTTACTGTAAAATTTTAATAATTATGCATCCCTGAAGTTTCCATTACTAGCACTGCTGCGAAATTCTGAAGCACATCACGAGAAAGTACCAATGCTGAACTGCCAAGGGAAATGCAATAAAATAAATATATAAATAAATTAAAATGCAAGTATAGAACCTTAGAATTTTTATGGGGTACATGGAACCTGGAGGGCCTTTTGCCGGTTTTGCGGTACTTGTCAAACGTACATTAAAGGAGAAAAAGCTGAAACCGTCAGTTTTCTCTGAGTAGCAAGTTTCAGCAGTGTTCAACGTGCAAAATGTTAACATGTTGCCTTAGCTTTGTGTTTGAACATAAGGACATATCTTTTTGGAACAGAGACTCCAAGCACTCTACGTAAAGAATAAAGGAGACTTTTTACATAACAGACCAAATGCATGCTAGATGTTTGAAGAGCTAAACCATCATATACAAACTACAAAGTTTAAACTTATTCTTCATTGAATAACAATTATTAAAGAGTTAGCTTTTATATTATTTTGTATTTATGTGAAAAAATAGACATTTCTTTTTGACATGAGTCCAAACTAAATAAAGTTGGAGTTGATGTAGATCTGTTTACTGTATTACGCTGAATGTAATATGTTTCAAATAAAAATGCAGCATCTACAGGCATATGGTACTGTTTCAAAAGACAATTTAGCATTTAGGCTTTTCCCCTTTTTGAACTTGTATTTTCAGGTATTTTGAGTTATATGTGGCTCCCAGGTGCCATGTGCAGGCTGCAGTTTGAATTACCAAGCGAAGTGAAATGAAACGTGTTTCTTATGTGCGCCAAGCTGCTGCATGTCCAGACGGCAACCCAAGCCATGTCTCACAGGACTGCCGAAAGCTTTTGTTTCCTTTATTTTATTGCCCTCCACTGAGATGCCCCACTGTCACATCAGGTGATTCATGTGCAGAGTCTGGTAATGGTTGTTTTAAGTTAGGGAGTAACACCAGAGCTATGTTAAACCAGGGAAAGAAGAAAATGAATCGGATATCATTCTTTTGTTCATGTTTTAGAATATATTAGCTGACTGACTTTAGCTATGATCAACTTCCAAATGCTCGCTATAAAGTAATCCACAGTAGTAGTAGGCCACTTAAATAAAAGAGAGAAAAGAAGTAAATTCAGTAGTAAACTCAAACTCAGTTTTAGACCAAGATAACTGGCCAACGTAATCTGTTAGAACTGTCAAATAGCCTACGATATAGAGTACACAATATATCACAAAATCAGTTCCTGTATCAGCCCAGTATTCAGTTCATGTCAGGTGTGAAATAGTGTTCATTGTTTCTGTGTATTCTTATTGTGGAGAAAAACTAACTTTCCCTGCCTTCAAAACCATATTGAATTATTTTCTGCAAGATAAACTAACAAGGACTATAAAATAAACTATATTTAGACTACTACTACATTATTCATTGCAATACACAGTAATTTAAACACTAATTTAAACTGCCATAAGTACTGTTCATTATCCTCCACTGTAATTACATCTTCTGCTCTTAGTGCTCCTCATTAGACTAAGCGGTTATTTCCACTGTCACTGTAAGTACTAATCTTGCCCATATTGTGTTTTATAACTTCCTCATAATGTAGAATGCTATGGAAATTTTATGGACTGTACTGCAATTCTGATTTGGAATTCAGGACTTAAGTACTGTGTCACAATCACACCCGCAGCATAAAAGTTTTTTCCAGGCCACACATACTGTGGATGGAAATGGAAAGGGCCTGCTTGATGTCTATGGGGTTGGACTGTGCACAGCACTTGTGCGTGACACTTTCTCATTGTTTCATCATGCCTGTTGTTGTGTGATCACTTGCACAGCAGTGCACAATGAATGCTAAAATTACAGTAGCATCTAGGCAATGTAACAATAATACAGACTTACAACCTGAAGGTTGCACTAACTGCTGTGAAATAGGAAAAAATTAAAAGTTGCTTTGAAATGGAGGCTGAGCACCATAACATTAACAAGCTGATGTATAACTAATCTCAGATGTATAGCGTGTCTGTGCAATCCTAGCTATTCCTGTTCTCCCGAGAGTGTCTAGTCAATGGGAACAGTCTGCAAATACAAAACCAGAGCGTGGCAGGGGTCCCTTGTCTCCTCGTCCTGCAGCTTTCAAGCCTAGCAAAGTTGTTTCATGAGGCCTCAGGAAATTCTGGAGTGGTTTAGTGCATCCCTGAGCAGAAGGCAGGTGAGGGAGCCTGTGGGCTGAACCCACATGGACATATGCTCACATATAACAGTAATTGACCTAAAACTCTTTCACCTTCAGATTTGGGGGCTTGGGCATTGTCAGTCTCTTGTTACAGCTGGACTTTACTCACAGGAAGAATTTTTGATAAAATGTAACCTCGGTATTCACGTACTTCACACCTACTACTTTTTATCTGGATACCTCTTGGTCTTTGTACTTCTTTCACCAGCCTAACCAAAAATAAGAGAATGCCTGTGAGATGGTTACAGAAGACTGTAGTCTACACTTTGGGGGATAATACAGAAGCACACCTTACATATTAATACCATACAATCGACTTTGCATGCATGTGAATACGCATGTATGTGCCCTTGTATATATACCATTCCATATTTATTACATCCAATATTTTGATTTTGATTATTCTTTGTCGAATTTTTCTACCCCATCTGTTCTGAGTCCCATGGACCCAAGGATCCTAATTTCCTTGTATACCTATTTTATGAGGGTTTAAAAAAAAAATTTTGAACTATCATTGCAAAATCAACAATATTTTCTGCTAAGCACCTGCCCCCCCCCCCCCCCCCCCCCCCCCCCCCCCCCCCCCACCGCCCCCCCCNGCGCCTAGAACATTCTACCTGTTTTCCAAACCCCCCCCCCCCCCCCCCCCCCCCCCGCTGTTTCAACTCCCAACCAAATTGAATCAGGTGTCAGAAGACATTTGGTTCCATACAATGCTGTCCCTTGCTTCTTTAAATGTTTTATCATGTTTGGAATGAGATTCAGTGCCTTCCCACTTGAAAATATATGTGTATTTTATGTTTTGCTTTCATAAGAATGTATCCGTTGCATTTATACTGTGTGACTGTACAGTGAGGTTTCCAGTTTTGTACCCTGCTCATGCCAGAACATATTCCTTGCCTTTGTAAATCACTGACATGCAGTATAAAAGTTCAAAGAAATGTTCTTTTTGGGAGACGATAATAAGGCAAGCAAACATAAAGTTATCTCCAGCTCATCATACACACATAAAGGTACGAGCAAAACTTGCCATTTCTGTTACACAGCAGTACTTGCCACAAAAAAATCAAATCTAGTACAAAGGCATTTTTATAATAACCTAAGAAAACTCTTGATAGGAACTCTGTCACTGACACTCTCTAGTGTTCGCTGACATGATCTGTTAGTTTTCTTTGGAATCTTTTCTTTTGACTCCAGACCCTACTGTCAGTGTGATACAGGTGCCAGGGAACCACTATAAAAAGATCCAACTTGACAAGCATGATTTATCCATTTTATTAAAAGTCATTGTGCTTTCAGTCTTAGATAAAAGAGTGAATTCGGCAGGGGAATGACATTGTTTACTGGAGAAAAAAACTCACAAGGCTTGTTCAGTCCCAGCTGATACTTTGTCAACAACAGATGAGTGCATTACCTTAGCTTTATCTCGTCTTATCACTGTCTGCTAGTGGTGAAATGCTTTGCAGTCCCAATACCAGGTAGCAATATGTTAGCAATGTCATACTGCAGAACGTGCATCAAGGGTGCTGGCACCCTAGAACTACAGTATAGCTGGGAATCATTTTGCTTTTCTGCTGTGGATCTGGACAAGTGGTTTAACTGCTGTCACAGCAGTTGGACTTCAGACTATCAAGGCGTCAGCATGGCTGCCTGGGCTTCTTCCAGCCTCAGGCTCTTGCTTGCCACAGCAGTGTGAGTTAGGACAGGACTATTCACTCTTTGGCTCGAACCCTGGTCAGCAGTGCCTTATCTGGCACCCGCGACTGCCATATCTGTGACATCGGGAGTCTCAGCAGCAGATGTGCATCTGAATTAATTATACTTCCAAACAGCTGAGCGCTGGACAACACCACAATGTCCTGCAGCATTGTGATTCACAGTCTCCTTTAATTAAATTGTCACAGCTTTTATCTGCGAGAAGTAAACTGCTTTGGAACATGATTCCAAACTGGAATCCCAGGCAGATTAAATACTCAAAAAAACACTGCATGAGAGGTTATACTTTCTCTCACTAGTTGCCTGAAGGCTCCTATGAAAAATTTTACGATTAGTCTGACTTTCACATGGGATGGTATGTCATAATTCACCTGTTTAATGTGCAGATGGACACGGTACTTCTCTCACATTTCAGGGCTTTTGCTAGGACCACCTGCTAGGCTCCAGGGAAAGAATGACAGAGCAGAATGGGTGGGACTCTACTTAGGTGTCCTACTTTCCATATGTTTAGCTACCTGTTCCATAACTCAGTCCAGAGATTAACTGCAGGCATGGAAGGATAAGTCCCTCATTGTCCTGAATTATTAAAACCTCCAAGTGCAATTTGGTGCATTACACGCTGCCCACAGCATTTTAAGCTACACTCACTGGCTAATTCATTAGGTCCACATGGCTGGTGTGGCGAGGGGAATATTTTTGTGGAACACTTGGTTATTCGTTCAAACTGAGCATAATCTGACGAAGTGCCAAAACATTGTTGCTGAGAAGCTGGTTCAGTTCATGTCCAGTCTAGCTTTCCAGATAAAATTCCTGATAATGTGCCATGTTACACGTCAGATCAGAATGGTTCCACAAACATGACAGTGACTTTACTCCAGTGGCCTGAACAGCCCTGACCTCTCAAGCATCCATGTGATGATGCAGTGTTACCAGAACAAATTTACCACAAAAATCTGCAGAAGTTGTGTGAAGCTGTCAAGCTAGCATGAACCAAGAACCTTGCAGAATGTGTCCATTACGTTTTTTGCTGAATATCACCTCATACTAGCAAGGTGTACCTAATAAAGTGACCAAAAAACATGGAACCTGCTTTCTCCATAATGAAACTGTTTATGTTGTACTGTGATAGATACATGATAATTACCCTGCACTTTACACAGGTTTTCAGCTTGACCTTAGCAACTGGAGATGATGCGAAGTCGGAGTCCAGTGTCATACGCACCTGGACAACACAGCAAGTACTGATTTTTTTTTAAGCTCCAAAATACACATGCTATGTCCTCAGATCAAGCGTTTCTATCCTGACTCAGTCACCAGGTTCCCCTCATAGTGGACACCAGCACCTGAGCCACAACCATACGTTCAGTCTGCAGAGCAAGCTGGTGTTATCTCTTCGGCTCCTTTGAAGTGTGATACACAGGCTGCGAAGACAAAAATAGTCAGAGTCGGGATTTCAGGCGCATGTTAGAGAGGAGAGACCAGAGGTCAGTCAATGGTTCTGCAAGGACCAGAAAGGGTTCTTACCACTTGCAAGCTGCATGAGTTGCCTCAACTCAGCTAGTGAAAAATAAGATAGCACACATAATCAAATACTGTGGAATTTCATTTCATTCTAGGAATTATTGTGTCTGCTCTGACATGATAAAGACATCAGCTATGTAAGTACATACTCACTGAACTGAGTGCTACCTACAAACAATTGCCTTACATGGTTTTTTTAAATCACAGCTGAAGGTGCTTTTAGCTACTTGTGAGGAAACAGTAACATAGCACTGTTAAAGATGAAATGGCACTGCCTCTCAGAGAGGTGAAGATGCTGATGTACTGCAGAACTCAGACATGGAAGCTGAATTCAGACAAGCATGAAGTAATGGGGACTTGTCCACAGATGCTGGTGTTTTGACTTTTACTGACCAAGGTTCTTGCTGGACTCAACGCTAAAATTAACAATTTCCAGCTGACCTTAAGCTTGAATGTTATTATTAGCTTATTGGTATTAATTGCTGAGTTCATACCAAGAGTGTGTTTTGGGCTTTTTCTACGTACCATGGTTAAATAGTTCACTAATGTTCTTTCCGGTAGAAACAGCAACAAATTCAGTGTTGCAAACCTAGTTACCAAATACCTATTTCATCATTTTTGTAAGCCACAGTACAGCTCGTATTGAAATTTCTACCAGATTTGGTCTGGATTTTGGTTTGATTTTTCAATTTTTCATTTACACAAAGGTCAGACAACAAAGTATATTGTAAAGATTTTTGCACAATTCTAGAGAAAAAGATCTTAAAAATGAAAAGTATAAGCAACAGCAGCTTTTTTCTCACCGTATTTTGCCACTTTTTATATTCTAAACAGGAAAAAAAAGCAGCTTTGGAAGCCAAAGAAGTGTTGCTAGGAAACAAAACCCTTTCGCCACTACAGTAGCTGGCTGAGCACCCCCAACCCTGACAAACCTCATCATGATTCCAGAGGAGAAGAAAAGTAGAACAAACAGCAAGGTTTGCAGAATTCTCCACTAATTTATAAAGCCAGAAGTGACAGGATGAAGTCTTTATCACTGCTTATGTGCATGGCAAGGCATCTTACCCTTTTCGTGACCTTCCTGATGGCTCAACTTCAAATGCTTAATACATAATACTTTCATGATTTCTACATTTCGCTTAGCAGTGTGACAAGCACTGAACAAATGGAAACATCATAATAGTGAAGCTACTTTCAATGATGGTCCGTTCGTATAGTATGGTCGCTTTTAATATAGCAGTTATGGTAATAATCATGCTTAAGGGTACTGAGGTTGACCTGTGTGTCAAATATTCCTCAATAACACTACACAAAGCCTTTAACAGTGTAGATATGTAGTGCATGTTTTGCAGTGCGAAGGACACAGAGACAAACCAGCAAACCGTCTCTATTCTGGAGACACCCTTCCTCATGGATTGTACTAACAGGGGAGACTATTGTAACCCTGCACTGGACAGACACTTACTGATAATGAATGAATGAATAAAAGAAAACTTTCAAAGTAAAACTACAACGAATAATTTTTTTTATTAAAAATACGTTGGGTTATTCTTACACATTTATTGGAAGTTCATATTGGTATTTTGATTGTTTTTAGGTGTCATTTTTTTTGTCTAGGCCCAAGGTCTAGGTCTTTTCACATTCCTGGAGTTTATAGTGTTGACATGCATTCAAGTATTCTACTACTGAATATGATTTATTTGCGGTTATAAAATGTTAGACCTGCTGAACAAAGAGAAGAATCTTGGCAAAATAACAAACACAACTGGGATAAATCCATTTTTCTACATTAAAGCTTTCCTGGCTGCTCCTGCATTTGTTACTATAGATTGAAGAAATAAAGGACCTGCTTCGCACAGAGTTCACTTGTAAATATGCGCATGATGTACATTCATGTACCAGTGCATGGATTTTAATTGTGGTTGTACATCTATATAAAAATGGAGCAGTGTACCATCAACTTAGAAAATGAAATGCTAATCTAATCTAATTTGCTCCTGAAAACAGATACCAAATGCCTGTTTGCCATTATTTTAAAAGGGGAAAATAAATCATAAGCACTGAGCTTTTCCAATAACACCTATATAAATATCAGCTCGTGATTTCACTTGGCCGGAACACGTTACCTAAATAGAGAACAGTAAATGTTATTAATTCACGTTAATAAATAAATCACGACATTTCGTGGTGCCGATATCGTTAGGTTAAAAACATTGCAGATAATTTACTCAAACAAGGCTAACAACTTTTGCTGGCTATTCAGGGAATAGGGTAATGAAGAGAGGCTTGTGGCATGTCAGAGAGAAACAGCTGTGTCAAAATGGAATTTTGTCTGGGTTCACGTAATTGCTTCTGTGAATCTCTTTATAATCTGTGACAGTATCTTCAACTGTGTTGCTGAAAGCAAGGCTCCTATTTATGTCACTATCATGTTTCATAATTAGCAAGATCATTACATTTTTGGGCTTTAAAAGTTCTAAAACTTCTTTCAAAGCGTCTTTTGTTTTCGTTTCCAGCTCCTCTTCTTCTGAGGACTGATGGGCATCTAGCTAAATTATGCAGGTTAAATCACAGAAAATGTGGTGAAACAACACACAAAGCGAAACTAGTGGAAACAGCTGAATTTTATTATGTCAGTTTCTGACAGTACAATATTTAGTTCTTTTTCATGGTTTGTTTTTTTTGATCATGGATGAACTTCAGGAAAAAAAATTTCTTACAGCACTGTTTCCTATCAGATAACAATATTTGGATATTAATTTTCAAGAACCATTGTAGATAGAATTCAGATACAACGAGTTTGGATACTGAGGCATTCCTGTATGAAAATTATGTCACATACACCAGAATACATACTTGAAAGTGAGGCAAGGTTCTTTTATAATTTTTTAATTACTTAAAGTGCGTTTTTAGCCATGTCATTTTGCACGTGTCATTGTGCACGACCAATTCTGTATCTTATCAAAAATTTTCATTATATTACAATTATATTTCCAATTATTTAGTTATAGAATTATATGCTAAACTTACATGGGACATTTATATCATTGTTCTAACTTGACTATATGTAATGACTGGCAGTAGCATTAAAAAGGCTATTTCAACTTATTGTATAGAAACAATAACACATTTCTTGTTCACCGTTAGATGAACAAGCAGACTACATTTAAGGAAAAGACATGCATGGTGGTTTGCCAGGATATGCACCTGCTGTTGGTCTGTATGATCTCATACATTTTTTATGTTTAATCATGAATGTTTAAAAGGGTTCTTTGCTCTGTCTAGAGGTGTTTTGTGCAGGTGACATGTTAAAGGATGGATTACCTCAAGGTCTTTGTGAAAAGCTCATGAGAATGGCACCTATACTTAGATATCAACTCCTGGTTTCCAAAGAGACAGCTGGGGAATTCGTTATTAACCTTTAGTCATAGATGCAGATACTTATTGGTTGGGGAGCATGTGAAATGAAGGAAATTCTGTTCAGCAGCCTAACTGTAACAGCTGCAGAGTGTGTGGAAGCCATTCAAGAGAAAGTATGGAGCATCTACTAAGTCTGAATTACAGTTGAATTTTAGTTTAGCACATTAATGATTTATGATTCTGGCTGGAATGAATGCTTGATGTGACCAGCACAGAGGCTGATTTGAATTTCAACAAATTGTTTGCAGATATTCTGTCTAACGTCTGTTTCGTGCACTGCCTGGGGACAATTATGCGGTACTTAAGGGGAAGGTTACAGTAAAAAAGGTCCTTAGGGTTGAGGTTATGGGGCATTTGTTTTTTTTTTTTTTTCTATCCAGATATTCAGATTATCTCACGTTCATGGACTTAAATCTCACCACCCATCAACTATATTTGGGAAAGCGATTTCCGTCTTTGTGCTGCTGATCTTAGGGGGAGAAGATAGGTGAAGAGATATGCACAACACAACCACTCTGAAGCATAACGTCCTCATATTTCATACATTTTTTGCAGTGAGAATGATTTTAATGCTGAGGTCAGCTTAGAGGAGTAAGATACCTTGGCTACTGAGGATTTTTACCTGTGGCATTTTTAAAATAAATTGTACTTTTCTACCCCATTTCCAGAACTTTACTTTTTCTTGATTTCTAATGAACCTTAAAAACTTCTAATGTGCTTTCAAATTGATGGTCTCTGATAAGTTATTTTGCTGATGAACACACATTATTAAATGTTCCTGCACAATAACATCTCAGTGCATTTAAAAGACATTGCCCGATCCAGTAACAACAAACATCTAAATTTCTGTAACCTTTACTGGAAATCCTTGGTAAAGTTTCTAATCTGACTAAGGGTACTCATGTTTACTCACAGACGCATACGGACACGCACATGCACTTGTATACATTCACAGCGAATTGCTCTAACTCCTCTGTCCATCGGCTGGGTGATGGCTGGTCTTTGAAGGTTTCCCAGCAAGCTGACAATGGGGGATGACTGAAGTTTATAAGCTGTTGACCTTGCGCTGCTGCCACTTTGGCAGCTCTCAGGGCATCAGAGTAACCCATTATGACAGCCGATGGGAGTGTTCGCTTTGCAGCTGGACCATTCCTGCTGCCATTGGCCCTTTGCCATACTCAGTGCAGTGCTGGCCCACCCAACTGCCATCACGGTCTCCCGTTTACACTCTTTAAACCGTTAAATCCTATTACATGAAAAATACAGCAACTTCACAGTGCATTGAACAATACATTCATAAAAGCATGTAGGGCAGTTACCATTTAGTGCTTATTTTTTTAGCAATTTCTACATACTTAAAGGTTGTTAATAGCATAATATAGTAAAATGAATTGGACTATTTTCAGGCTTTTTATTAAATCCAAACTCTGTCCAAAAAGCATGTTCCACTACATGAACCATATGATTTTTTAATGCCAAGACACTGTTTTCACTTTTTTCTGCTCAACATTCCAGTAAAGTTCATTTTAAAATGCACAAACATTGCAGGACTACTTGAATCATATGTTAATTTATTTTAAATGTAAAGTAGAGGGGGGAAACAGAAATTCTGCCAGACGCTATACAGTATATACGAATACGTGATAATTCAGCACTATACATTATTTCAGTAAAAATTCTAGATGTATGAATAATAATAATAATGGAAATACAGTTCATATTTGATCTTATATTTTTTTGGGTGGCATATGCAAGCCTCACGTACTATATTTCTGGAATAGTAAAATTACTTTAACATGTATGTTGCTAAGAACAGCTGCACACATTTTCACTCATAGTCAGTACTGTGTATTCTCAGCAAGGCCACAGACCATGTTTGCCTATTTTCTTTGCCCTCCCCTCCCAATTTCTTGTCCATTTTTGTTTAGTTATGAAGAGAGTTTTTAATGCATTTAAGGAAGTTTGAAAGGTCAAACTTTCTTTTGAACTCATCATGTATGAGCACCATCACTGCCCTCTGCTCTTTTGTTTGTTACTGATTAATAGTAACAGGAGACCCTGAATGCATTTCCAGGTTTTAAATCTATTTTTCTGCCACTACTCAAAACTACTTCCTCCTGCTAGTTTTTTAGTGTGATGAATACTGCAGATTTGGGGTACATTGACTGGTGGCTCACTGTTCACATAGGGTAAGGGTGCTACATTGACTGCAGGGGCCCTAAATGTACTGCTTTTCCAAAACGAAGACCTTGAGCCATTGTAGTATGAGTCGCACTAATGTGACTAACCCAGCCTGTAAAAGCTGTGTTTCAGCAGACTGGCAGGAACATGGTGATGTGTTTATTTGAGTTTGCTCTGGCATATTTTACAAGATGTGCTCCTGTATTTCAGGCCGGCTGAAATGAATTATGTATATTGCTTAACGTTCTTTGACGTTTTTTGCTTAAAAAGTGTTAAAAATTATTAAATATAAAAATATAACACATTGTAACTTCACCAAAGAGAAATTAGTAGACACCAGTAAAACAGTGCATATTGTTTTACTCTAAACTAGTAAGCGAAGAGAGTCTCTGCAATTACCCTATATTAATAAGATTATATATTAGAACACCAAGTTCCCAGTTTATTAGGTCCACATATCTAATAGTATTGCAGCTCCTTTGGCCTTCAGAACAGTATGACTTTTTCTGAGCTTGGATACTACAAGATGCTGGATGCATCGTGCAGCAGTGTTGAACCATATGGAAGTTGACTGTGTTATGTAGCTTTTGCAAATTGGCTGCACAGTCTTGCTGCAGACATCCCTTTCCAACTCTCCCCAAAAATGTTTGATAGGGTTGAGATCAAAGGACTGTGCAGGCAAAAGTTGATTTGTATAATCCCGTTGATTTGAGATTTTATTCTGTACTGCAACATACTTCAAAATGACACTCGTATTAATGCTATGGAGCATTTTTGTAACTCCTAGGTTGGAATATATATAGACCTGCTAGTTATTTAAGGCATAGAGAGACCATTCTAGCGCTATTCTGCACTTACCTGGCATGTTTTGCCTTTTTTGCAGCAGTTAAAGAATATCATTAAAAGTACTTTCCATTCGAAAGCCATACCTGTTTGTGGAGGAAATCTGCAAATTCCAGCAAAATATAAAAAAAAATAAACTGTGTTCTAGTTTTGCAATAGATATTTATTTACTAAAGGCTGTCTTGGCTTCTCATCTGGGTTGTGACACATCAATAAACTCAAAACAAGTACTACAGTTATCAAAAGCCAGTATTTCTTGTTCCTCTTGATTCAGCAAGCTCTGAAGCTGACATTTTCTACTGGATCTACTCCTTCTGAACTGTAGTGTAGTGTCAATGAGGACAAGTGATGTAAGGGTAATTCTGAGACTCCCTCTTTGCTATTAGAACAGGAAGACACAGCAGTCGTGCCTGGACAGGTGCTTTGTTTGACATCAGCTGTGTTGAATGAGAAAGCACCAGGTTTTGAAGGCAGCAGGGAGAATGGTGGTTAATGTTGCTTCTACCTGAATGTTCTGAGCTGATCTCCTCCTCATGAGTGGTAGAAAGCTATGCGGAATAATTAAGGGTTTCATCTTATTTGTATTACTGGTGCAAAACCTTCCTTGATCAAGACTTTTTTCCTTTTAGAGACTGTATTTGTATATTTTCTGTGGTCATATACAGCTCCCACCATTCTGCAACCTCCTCCATTTGTATAGACTCTCACTAGAACCGGCAGCAGGACCCCTGGTTGATACAAAGATAATTTACCCACATTTCCTCACCATTTCTCTTCACAAGAAATTTAATGAGTGCCTGGGTTTCTGATGTTGAAAGCCAAGAGAAAATGCTTCTAAAAATAAAAGGCTTTTTTTTCTATTGGTTATGTCTACGGTAAACTGGAGAAAATTCAGCCAAACACATAAAAACCCACACAGCTACCAAAAGTTTGTTGTAGACATTCTGGTGAAGTTGCAGGGTTTTCTAAAAGCTAATGTATCTGACCTGTCCTCCTGTCCTCATTATTTAATGCTGTTCTACTGAATGAAAAAAACAATATAGTCACTTTGACGGCATGGTTTTTCCTGTTTGGTGGAAAATCTGGTTTTTGGTTTTTGCTTCAAGAAAGCACACTTTAGTTACTTGTCTATTATCCAACCCTCCAAAGCAAAGTCTTTCGGGCACCCATGTCAGACAATTTTCCTCACTTTCTGTGATGGTTCCTTCTTTGTTCCACATTTGGCTTTAAATCTCCTTTCAAAGCCTCTTCTCCAAACATGTGTTTTATATCAAAGAGTGATTTTTGCCATCTATTTGAATAGGTAAATCATATCACAAGTGAAGAACTGTCCCCCCCCACAGATATTTTTAAGAGCCCCCCCCCCCCCCCCCCCACCCAAAAAAAANATTTGAATAGGTAAATCATATCACAAGTGAAGAACTGTCCCCCCCCCCCGATATTTTTAAGAGCCCCCCCCCCCCCCCCAAGACAACCAAGAAAAAAATCAGTCATATTTCTGTGCATTTGTTGCCTGCAGTCATTCTTTGGTCCAGGAAATCTTTCAACTTTATGGTGAAATATATGTCACAGTAGGGGTTTAAACTTGCAGGGGGGTTCTCTATAACTCATGTCATGTCAAAGTTCAGTGTACCACTTTTTAACAAGCACTGCTACAGGATGAGACCCACTACTAAGCCAGTAGGGTTTTATTTGTTTATTAATATTTGTCTTTTACCTTTAACTCCTGTCATTCTGTGAGATGGTACCTGAAAATGTAGTTGAACCAGATTCCTGAAGATAAGAAGCTTTAAGCAGTAGGTTTAGCAACAGTATACTCAGCAGGGGACAATGTGGCACTGCTAACATCCTAGTTTGGCCCTGGGACAGGATCGCTTACGATCATGCATGAACACCCCCTGAAACCCAGTACTAGGCATAGGGATAAGACCTCTGACCCCATCCAAATCATCTCCCTGCCTAGATTACACAGGATTTGCAGGTGGTGACTTTAAATATGAGTTTTGTGTCCTTGGTTATGCTGTTCTGTGGCACTGACAACCGCAGGGACATCACATTATACCAATTTGTGTTCTACACTGCAATTTGATTCAGCTTTGTTTCCATCTATGACACCATCATTTTGTATTCTGTAATTACACACTATGGAACGATGTGAAAACTATTTTGTGCTAGCTGGGTGCTCTGAATGTTCCAACTGTATTGTGTTGAAATGAGTGCAATGATCAGCAACTAGACCTGATGTCTTTTTGTTGTAAAAGCAGAACACTTGAACAATAATAGGAGCAAAATCATAAGGTTTATTGTAGAACAGGAAAAGCCATTCATTGCAAATAATACAAGTCAGCCCTGGAGCACTGCTGCAGTAGAAAAACACATTTTCCAGTAAGCATGCACTTGTAGGTTGTGTGTGATTCATTTGAATAACATCCCATTCAATAAATATCAGCATGTATCTTTCATGGAACAATTCCTCTTTTCTGAGAAGCTGATACTAATTTGGGCTTAATGGACTGTGCATACAGTGTCAGATTGCTTCAACATAAAGGTGATAAATTTGCCGATCAGCTGCTGTCACAGTAACTCTCACTCAGTCTAGCCTGTCACAAAACAAATTGCCCTTATTGCACTTTGCAAGAAAAATGTAATCACAGTGAACAAAAAAAGATTTTACATACAATAATTTACCATATTAATATTTAATATATAGTAACTTTAATAGACTTTCTTGCTTATTAATGTTTCTACCTATACAGAAGAATTGATGAGGTTTTATTTCATCTTAACAATTACCTCTGATGATGGAATACATCTACTGCTGTGCGAAAGCCCAGTTTGCAATGAAAATGCAATTACATTTTTAAAATCACCTGCCTTTAACAATCTACGTGGAAACATAAAACCGACCATTAATGTAGTTATTTGAAATGCATTATAGCAAAGATAGAGATGCCTTACTTTAAAATGCTAAGCTTAGCTACCATTAGATAGGTGCATTGTACCATTAGATAAAAGATACGACGGCTGTATATTTTTTTACAATTTTAAGAACCTACCTTTAAGATCCTGGCAGGAGGTTAGTAAGCACTTAAATGTAGTTGCTTCAAATTGAGTTAATCAACTAAGGTGAAATTTCTTTTTGTTCTTCTTCTTCTCCTTGTTATTCCTCTCAGTCTGATGTTTCAACTGATAGCTGGTCATAGATCTTAGGAAGATACCAGACAAGTCCATCAAAGCACTTTGCACAGGATATATTCAGGTCCCGTTAGTGTGCTTTTTGATGCTTTAGATGCTTTTGGTTAGAATGGGTTGTCTTCATGTGCCATAGCCTTTCTTGAGTGTTCCAAACACTTCCACTAGAACAGGTATAACCCTGGTCTTGACATTCCACATTCTACTGGCCTCAGTCTTCTATAGTCCTAGTATTTGCAAAACTTTTCAGCTTCAGCATGATGTTTGCATCATCCGACATAGCTATATCTATCCATAGATAGGTCTTTTCTTTCTTGTTGTGCAGCACTATAACATGATGGTTTGCCAATAATGTGTGGCCTGTAATGATCAACAAGTCTCAAGTAATGCTGGTAACCTTCTCTTGGTTATGTTCATAATACTTACGCAACTGGACCACCACGTTTGCATATTGAAAGTCTTTGTGAAAGTAGCTAGTTACTTGGTTGTGTCTGTTCTGCATTTGCTGTCTGCTTAGTTCTTCTCTATTATTATTATTATGATTGACTCCTTACCTTAACCAGGGTTGCGATGATCCGGAGCCTATCCTGAAAGCACTAGGCTATGCACTTCTGTATTATTATAAATTATTTATTAATTTTAAGTATGATTAAAAGGTGAGATTGGTAAAATAAACCCAAGTAAAATGATTATTGAACCCTTAGTCCAAACAACACCAACAACAATAATAAAATAGCACATATTTAATTATCAACATAGCAGGACTGTAATGTTTCAGCACAGCTAGATGAAGAATTTGCCTCAGCTTTGTTTTGATTAAATCCTCTAATGGTAATACTGATGGCCTGGTTCTGTCAACACATTGTTTAGAACTGTAGAATGTGATTGTTCCTGTATATGTGCCACAAATTATAATTCCATGTTATGGCTACACACTCTAGGGAATTCTGTGGTTAGGATTACTCAGTAAGTCCTCACTTGAAGGAGGAAACCCCAGTTCAATAAAGCAGGCATGTGAGTAATACAAAAGGACAAAAATCAAATGTGTCAACCCACACATTGTGGGCAAAGCTACACATAATTACAGCAGTGGGAAAGGCCAATTAGAATAAGACCCAACACCCCAGTGGGTATTAATAATAGCCCTGAAATCATGCTGAAAATTCCCCATAGGCTAGTGATCTGTGCCAAAGGAGGAATTTTCAATAGTCTTCAGCAACCTGCAGTTAGGCTGGTATTATCTATAGTATGTGTCAGAAATTTGGACTGCATTTACAAGAACTGTCCCTAGGGAACTATCTCCTGATCTTTTGTGCTCCTTGTGATCATCCTATTCCCCATATAGATTATCACTTGACAAAGGCCTCTCACACACATCAGTACCTGGGAGTCAGACAAACTTATAATAACCATTTTATTTCAAGCTGTCACAGATTCATTTGGAGATTCCTTACTTTTCAGTTTCTCCCTATTTCACACCTTATGTACCTGTACCCACCCACCTAAACATGCAAAGTTTAAAGTAGTGTAACAGCATAAACTTATAAATCATAACTTGTTATATTTATATGGACATCGTGGTGGCACGGCACATAGCACTGGTCGGTCATACTCCCCTGGGCTGTGGAGTTGGATGTTTGCTCCAATCTGGATCAGCCTATGCTTTGTCTATGCTTATGCATGCTTTGTCTATGCTTATGCTTCGGTATTGCTTACTAAAACGTGGTTACATGGTTTTCCCTTGCATGTTCACAATGGTTTCTTCCAGGTGCTCTGATCACCTCCAAAAGGCAAAAGACATCAATCAACCAATCAGTCAGTCAGTGAGTCTATCTGTCTATCTATCGATCTTTCTATCTATCTATGCATCTGTCTATTCATTCGTCCATCTAAGAAAAGCTCACCTAAGTGCTTCTTAAAAGAATTTGGTATGCAAAAAAAAATTCTTTGGTAAAGGAAACAGGTTTCTCTGCTCAGGAGTCAGGCTGCTGGTAACTTGCATGAATGTCCGCATTATGATATAATCCTACATTTTAGAATACCTGACAAGCAATGAATGAGTGTATTAATAATGGACTAACAGTCTAGTATTATTTTTATTAGCATTATTTGCCGTGCCTCGGTCAGCTTTACTGAGAGGAGACTTATTCTAGGTTTAATCTTTAGCAGTGTGGTCACAATCTATCTGGTACTGGGCACTTAAAATATCACTAGTACTCAGTGGAGTTATGTGCAAATACTGGGGAGACAGATTAAAACTGATGAAACATTTGGAGGGACTACGATCTGGGAGGGACTGAACACCCATCGTTGATTCTGACGGCTTCTGACGTCTCTCTCGGTCTGTACCCCTCTATGGACCTGGGGACCGGTCATCCGACCATTCGTGATTCCTCCACTAATCTGATTGGCTGCGCAGTGTGACAGCGGACAGCCCATTAGACAGCGTCACCTGTCAATCAGAGCTGCGTGGGCGGGGCTCTCGTTCCGAGAGTCTGAAGTGCCGACGCGCCGAAACCTGGCTGGGCGAGATCGTGCCGGCGCGCCTCTGGAACAGCTCTCAGTGCGCAGTTTTTTTTGACACAATCTTTTTATTTTAATGCCAACGTTTATCTCGAGAATCCGTCTGTCTGTCGATTCTTTTTTTTTAAATCCCGCTGTAACCTAATAAAACGCCCAACTCGAGGATTATGAAGTGACGGCGAAGACTCCTCATATGTGGACGAATTGAATCAAAGCCGGTGTATTAATTTTAATCAGCATTTAAAGAAGCAGAGATTCGCGTTAAGGGTGAGTTGTGAATCCTTCACATACATGTGTGTCTTGGTGTCAGTATAATATGATCGGAAGAATGTTCTGTAAAACAATACAGCATTGAGCATTTCTCAGTTTTTTTACTAATGATATTTCGTATTGTTTACAGCCAGTTAGAATTAACCTATAAATGTTGAAATAAAAAGAGATGTTAAAATACTCATGCTTTCAAACGGAACACAGTGGTGGCATGGCAGGGGAGTCATTAAATCCATATTAAATCATCACATTGACTGTTGTAAGATGTGTATTTGTGGCAGTTCATTGATACTTCGTGCCCACTCTTGCAACGGGCTATAAACATCTCACTGTAATCATGTCATTGCTCTCCATTCATGTTGATCCGCCGCCCCTTTAATGTGCGCCGTCATCTGCTCATGCACCGTCATTGCGGACAGCACCACCAAAACTAGATTAAAAACGAAATGAATGGTGTAATTGCCATTTCCCCACCCTCCAGAGTGAGTTTTCTTAATTTGGAAAAATGGACCGTTTAGCATATAGTGAAGCACCTCTGTGGGGTTAAATGGCAGGTTTGAAGGTTGACAGGTTTTCTTTTCTGTCACTCATATTTCCAGAGACTCGCCAGTGAATCAGCAACTGGTCAAGAAACCTCAGTCACCTGTTTTCGTGTCTTTCTTGTAGCAGGAAAACATTTAGCTTTTTGACCAGTGTTTTCACACCATATTTGAGTTAATGATATTAAGTTGTATTTAGCTCACACCTTTGTCCAAGGCAAGTGGCAGTGTTGGATAAGCACCAGTACAATGATTTACCTGTTTACAGTATACAATAGGATACTTTTACTGTAGCAATTAAGGGGAAGAATCTTGATCAAAGGCACTATGGCAGGAGTGGGATTTGAACCAGGAACCTACAGAAAATGATGGAATAGAACTAAGCAGGATGCCTCCAGCTGCACCAGACTGAAAGTGTTTGAAAGTCATGAACCGTGACCTTTTTTTGTCTTAGATTTTTTTTTTCTTAGTTACTCTAGGTGACGTGATAAATGTTTTAATCCTCTCAACACCATAATTAAATAATAATTTCTGCTATTGAAAGATCACAGATACTTTCTGCTGTATTAAAGCCATTAATGTTGAAGCACTTGACTCTGGAATGTATGCATTAGTTTTTAAGGAATTGATGAAATAATGTTTACCATCAAAACTTGGCTTTTAATTGTATGATTATTATAGGAAATCACACAGTTTATTGCTTTCTTGGTACTGCAGCTTTACAGTCACAATTAGCACATTAACAGTTAATAATGACATGATTGCTGTTGCAGTTGAATTTACTGCAAATGGAAACTACAAGTGAAAGTCTCATTTTCTCATCTACAGAAAAAAGACCTTGGAAGGTTTTTCCAGGCAGAGATATTTGAAAGGACATGTCAGAGGTAGTTTACAGTGGTTGCGGGCTGCACAAAATTCTGAGTCTCATGCTTTGAAAGTTTTTTGTTCTTGCATGGGGTTATGGTAAATGTCATTGCTTTGCTACTAGTGTGCTTTTCTTCCAGTTTATCCTACAGTTCTCTGTCACATAGTAGGAGTTAAGTTTGAAAGTACCTGTATGCTTGCCAACGTGCATAAACGAACACGAACAGAGAATCTTGGCAATCGAGTCATGGCTTTGTGCCCATGCTCTTCATTGCATTCTTTCATATGGCACCACTGGGGCCTGATGTCACAAGGGACATGGAATGTAGACCTGAGCATTATTGATAGACTCTGTCTTTCTGGTTTTATCAGAAAGACTGAATCTTCTCCCCATTCATTCAGTTCACATAGAGAAAGTAATGTACCTGAAAGTCAATTTCAGTTCGTATCATTTCAAAGATATCATTTTAGCTGTGTACTGAACTCTTTTCGTTTGGGGTTGGCTTGCAGCACAGGGCTCTGCATATAGACCAGTGACCCAGATCAGAGGGCCCATTGCTGCTATCAGGTTTTCGCCTGTGGAATTTACTGGCCATCACAGCTCTGAAGTCCACCTGTTCGTGGCACGTGGCAGCCAGGAGTTAAGATTTATGTATACAGTGCAAAAGAAAAATTACTTATTCTTACATTGCATATTTCTGTTTACTTTTGCACATCTCTGACATTTCATGTTTTCCACCAGCATCCAGCTCAAGCTGAACTCTTCTACATTACAGGAATGTAAATTAAAATAAAAGCCTTGTAATGATCCTTTCTGGCCAAACTTTTCTAGTTGTTGTAGCCTTTGTTTCCAAGAGGGGAAGTTTCAAGCTTATGGAAGGTTGACTTGAATAGAGGGTGCAGTATGTGGGTGACCAATTATTTTGTGTTGACTCACTGCATATTTGGAGGTCTTTTCCACCCATGCACCAGTATCTCCCTGTACACTTTTAATGGGACTGGTTATTTATCTAGGCAATGCTGCACCTTCACAATATAAGAGTGGACACAAGGCTTCTTTTTGAAGGCTGAATTGTTCCATTTCTGTTCAGAAACCTAGCACAGGGTGACACAAACCCTACACTGCTTTGCTTTTTTTGCTGTGCAATTCTTGCTGGCTGCACCTGACCCCAGTTGTGATTTGCATTCCAGTTATATACAAATGCTTGAGCTCTTGACCTCACCCTGAACGTTCCTCCTCTTGGTGCAAAAACTTGAACTAGAACTATAAATATGTGCCCAGACAATGTAATTTTACACAGGAAAATAAACAGAGGCAGTAATATTCCTTCCACTACTACAGTAGTAAACGGACTCGTTCTACAACTTTGCAAACAATGCCAATGGCATTCATTCATTGCGAATAAGTTCAGACCAATCCCACGAGGACTGACAAATGAACAAATTGTATGCCACATGAAGGTATTAAAAAGGAAGACATCTAAGACAAGTGGATTCAATCTTTTAAGTCAGCTGTACAGTAGTATCCATGTTGATTAGTGTGCCATTATGTGGGTGTAGTTTAGACTTCAAAATGTGTCAAACATGTAAAGAATGGAACAAAAATAGAAGCAGATTGTGTGTGCTACCAATAATTTATAGAATTCTTTTCTGTTTTCCAGTACAATAGTGTGGCTAATTTTAACTCCTTGCTCTTTTCCTGTGAATAAGGTGTCTCTGGGTGTTAGATTTACTGTCTTAGGGTATGAGATCATATTGAGTGTAGCACCCTAGCCTGTGGTCAGGGAGATATCTGTTTGAAGAAACTTGCCTTAGTCAACACATTATACATATAATAGAAGGCTTTTAAAGAAAAGTGAGGGAAGATGGATTGCGGTGTTTATCAAGGTATCATTTTGAGTTACAAATGGATGGGGGAGATAACAGCAGAAAATGTCCAAAGTGATAAGTGTTGCAGTTGTGCTGCAAAATGTGTTTGAAGAGAATAATTAAACTATATCAAATTGTAATTCATTGATTTAGAGTTTTTATAATTCTTTTATCATTTAAAAATGATCAAAGGTTTGTTTTAGTGGAAAGTATATTTTACATTTAATTTTTAAGCTTGTGTTTCCAAACTTCTATCTGGTTTCATGGAGACTAGCTCCACTGCTGCCAGTGTAGAAGTTTTGGAGGACTTTGTAATTCCCCTTTGGTGTCATCAGGCTACCTCACATTTCACTGTTCTTGTGGAAGGCCTCTGGCACTTACTGCTGTGGAGAATGTGTACACTTGGAGCCACCCACACCCCATGTTTTGGCCAGCGGACATTCTGAGGAAGGGTTGCCCATTCCTGCTGTGCTAGCTTCCTGTTTGTGGCTTGTTTGCATGAGTTCTGCTCTTGCGTGTGCCAACTTTGCCTCCCTCCTCACATCTCAGAAGCGACTGGAGAGCGGGCCTGGACGTGTTTTCAGCGGGACACTAAATGAGCTGTGATGTAATGTGTCGGCTTTATTTCAGCGCTGGTTCTCTGGTTCCGGAGCCCATGGGAGGCAGACGGGTAACCCCACCCCCACCCCTAGTTCCCAAACAGCCCCATTGACTAAACTACTTCTCCCTCTTTCTTGGCTGAGAGTGGGGTATTATGTGGGATACCAAAGAAGTTCAGCAGAGAAACAGGAAGACCTAACATGTCCTGCTGTCTTATTATGACTTGCAGGCCTCTTGGAGCAGGAAGGAAAATGCAGTTGTCTTATTTAAATGGAACGTATTTTAATGTTTATTGTTTTTTTGTAGGTCAGTTGTTTTGCCTTTGTCTTGGAGATGAAAAGTGATCAAGATTTAAGTTCATCCTTGAATGTCTGGGATTTTAATAATAATCTCTCTGGTTTTTGTGTTAAGTGAAACGTCAGGTCAACTTTGTGCATTTGAAACAGTTGATGAGTGGGTGTCTCCTATGGCCTGAATTTGAGGATGTAAGGTGCTTCCTCGCGCGCTCTCTCTCTCTCTCTCTCTGTGTGTGTGTGTGTGTGTGTGTGTGTGTGTGTGTGTGTGTGTGTGTATATATATCTGGAAACTTATCCAGGATTTTCACTTCTAATAACATCAAAATACTCTTGCTTTGAAAATTATACATCTTACATATTCCCATACTCTCCATACCTTGTAATTCAAAAACACATTTTTCCTAATTTTATGATGACTATTCAATTCATAAAAATAATATTAGTCTGATAGTCTTATTTTACAACAAGTATTGACAGTTTTTATACTGTCTCACTTTATTGCCCAGCACCAACAAATGGGACCTCAGGAATGAAATATTTAGCACCACTTGGCCCAGCTGTGACTGAAAGCTCTGATGTGTTGCTTTTGGTGCAAACACTGTTTGGGTACCATTGCCTGCATCTAATTTCTCTGCATCTTTAAAAGCTTGAATGGCCACAATCCTGGCCCTGGTGTAAGAGCCCTAGTGATATAACACGAGACGGCTGCGTATATGAGATGTGAATTATAAATAGGGCAACCAGGCTTTGAGATGCTATCTTTGGCATGGTAGATAGACCCCAGGGCACTTGGATGTAATTTTTGTGTCTCTGCGGTAGACTCTTAAATGTTTCGAAATCATTTTTTTAAAAATTTGACATCAGCATGTCTTTGTGGGCTGCTTCTGAATGTGTTTGTGCATGGTCTTGCCAGGAAATATCTGAACTACTCGAGTAACAGCATCAGTGGCCCAATGCAAGGGCTGTAGATGGTTAAAGCAACGAAATTTCTGCTTCGTGGGTCGGTGACTCACAGTGGCTACACTGAACTCAGTCAACCTTAGACTCAAAGTCAAAATGAATATTCACTGAAGACCTGCATCAATATCTTTATCTTCTGAACTCCAATAAAATGTACAGTTGAATAAATTAAGTCTTAAGTCATCCTGGGTAAACTTGGTGACTACACAACACGATAGGAATTTACAAACTGCCAATGACCAACTGCCTTTTACCAAAGCAGCAGCATAGAGGGAGGAACCCAGGCTGTTACTTAAGTGATGCTTAATTGGCTTGTGTGCAACTTTCCTGCACCCTTCAGAATGTAGTAGTGTCCTATTGTTCTTCATTAGAAGCTGTAGGTCACCTCTCCACCTTCTGTTGGCTTGTGGGGGTGATGTAAGAGTCCTTGAAGTTTACTGCTCAGTAGACCAGTGATGTGTTCCCCAGCAGCTGCTGAGGAAAAAGGCAAACAATTGCTGTGGCTACCTGCTTAAGCAGATGCTAAAGAACACAATATCATGTGAGAGTGTACAAGATATATTAAGCAGAAAAATGTAACTTCAACTGGACAAAATTACTTCAAACTTTTTACATTTGTACTGTCATCATCTGCTTTTGATGTGCTACATACTGTTGATGCACCTACATACTGCTGTGATGTGAGATTGCCAGTTTGTCATTGAAGCTAAAAATAGGAAAGTATCTTTATAGATTTATATAAGTATATTTGTATAAAGCCCCAAATAATCAAGTGCTTATTTTCTTTATAGTGATGGTAAGGTTCGGTCTACTACTCCAGTCAACAATGGCAGTTCAGTAGGAGGTGTGATAAATGCAAATGAAATTCACTATACTTGATGAGACTTGTATATTACTGTATTAAAACCCTGCACCCATGATCGGCCTAACATAAACGAATCATTAAAAAAATCTATATGAAACACCGGTCCATCTACTGAAACAGCACATTAGAATTTGCCAGATTACTTATGTAAACACACATTTTTGCTCCCCATCTTACTTCATATCCAGAAGGGGAGATCTGTATTTTGACTTGATCAAAGTTATTAAAAGAAAACAATCATCTGTGGATTCAATTCAAACCAAACAGGGAGAAGGTTCAAAGCAGAAGGTTTTATTTCAGATGAATACTGTACATTTCTACTGAATACATACTACTGTCACTCGCATTTTAAAAAAAAATCAGTTTGCCTCACTTTCTTTTCTTTCCTTGCCACCTTTACTGACCCTGGATCTACTGCTTCAAAACAAAAATGAAACTTTTTCTAGTTCTAGTTTTTTAGTTTAAACTTTTTCTAGTTCTAATTTATAGTTTTATCCATTCATTCAGTTGGTTGTGTTTTTGCTGAAAAAGTAAGGGTTCAACACAAAGATGGTTTAGCAAGGCCTGTTCTGGGTGCCCCATTGTGTGTCCATCAA
Source organism: Arapaima gigas (assembly GCA_900497675.1). NCBI lineage: Eukaryota > Metazoa > Chordata > Actinopteri > Osteoglossiformes > Osteoglossidae > Arapaima > Arapaima gigas. The sequence goes on from UFQX01001087.1 coordinate 37,625, forward strand.
GTCAAGTCGGTTCTATGGTGTCTACTGTGGAGGTTGTGCCGTGGTCTGCTGGCAATAGCTCGTTTTTTTTTTTTATAGGATGTTAGGTCTGCTCCTTATCTGGCAGGCTAATGGTGTGTCAGGTCCAATTACCTTGAAGGGTCCTGTCTTGAGTTGTGGTTGTCAGATATGTTCAAAGCACCAGAGCCCTTGACTTTTCCAATAAAGGAATCTTTTCCAATAGGATCTGGCTTTTGCAGTTCAAGATATGATATATGGAGGATATGGCGAAGCTAGAAATGATTTCCAAGTGATCCAGTGCCATTTTGTCCTACAGTTTTCGTAGTTTTACTTGGCGTGTGTGCTCATTTGTGCTCTGAAGCCTAGTGTTTCACTCCTTCATAAGGACTACTGTACAGTCTTGAAAGACTTCAGAAGATAGAAGAAGGATTTAGTTGAACAACTGAAATAAACTCTTATTTGCCCATTTCAACTAGGATGTCACTTTCGTTCCATCTTCCTTTTCCTGTAGCACCAGCTATACATTATTATCATTTTGATACAAGCTAACAGAGGAATCCCTTATGCTAAATCCCAGATCTTGGAGGTTTCAATGAAGTTCATTGTGTCTGTTGCACTTTCTCAGACAATAGCGTTCAAACATCCACGAGAAACAATGAAGCATGACGCTGTACAGACTCACAAAGTGGTCAAATCTGTCTCGTGGCCTTTCAGTTAGTAGTATGCATTTTTAAAAATTTTATCTGAAGACTGAAAACTAAAGGCCATCACTGGCCCAGATCAGTTACTTAAGTTATAGTTAAAAGGGGAGTATAGGTTCTAATGTTTAGTGTGTGAAGCTCCACAGTAAAGCTACTCAGAAGAAGCAACAGTATATTAACTAAAACTGTTATATCAAGCTTTAAAACATTCTTGTTTTTTTCAGACCAGTTGTTAGTAATATTAACTTAAGAGCTATTTTAACATTTTAATATATTGTTCCTGATTGGGCAGCAGTAAAGGCTTAAATTTAATAAATTATACATTTGAGAAAATAACCTGTTCCTCCCACTTATTATTGTAGAGAACATCTTTATTAGTGAACAGCTCCTATATTAAAATGTACTATACACAGATAGTCTTCAAGCTTACATGCATGGCTGTTCTTAATAATAATGCAGTTAATATTATAGTATTTTTAGCTGTTTGCTGATTCCTTTTCCATATGGTGACGAACCCAAAGGTCATAAGAGTAACGGACTCTTGCGGTATCAAACCAAGAGAATGTGTGATTGTCCCACATACATATTGAGGTTATAAGGTACAAGAACTGTAAAATTAAAACAAAAGGACAGGATATTGTTGGATTTTTAAATCCACCATGATTCCCTGTAACTGCACCTCTGATGTGAAGCTGAAATACTGTTTGTCATGCCTCTGTAAAATAAAGCTAAGAATAGGCTTCATCGCTTGTTGTGGCTGCATCTAAAGCCCAGTTGGAAGCTCACTTGTGAAGCATGGACTTCTCTGAGGATTTAGGTCACAAATGTGCTGGCTAAAATGTACAGATGATTTATATTTGCCCACTGTTAAAAAATCCTTTTTCTGCTGACAGGCATACTGTGTTTGGCAAAATTATATAAAACTAATATTGTCAAGGGTATGTGTCAATAAAAGGCTGAAGGTAGCAATGCTGTGCTGCGGTATGATTTTCTGTCTCATGTGTTTAAATATTTAATAGACGGATGCCTCACTGACAGCTTTGTTGAATCCTTTATTTGCAAGTCAGATAATGCAGACTGTGTCATCTATATAACAGGTCATTGTTGTGTGCAGCTAATGTGGGAATAGCCATTATTCCGTGTTCTTGTCTGTGTCCTTTAGAGGGGGGGGCATGTAGATTAAGGAGACTTTTCTTTCCTGTCTCCACTGGAACTTGTCCTTGTCATTCTTTTCGTTGGCAATTCATTGCTGCCCATTTCCTGCTCCTGATTCACCACTGACCATGGCTGATAGACAACAGCTAGGGCTCTTTGTGTGCTGGATGTCCATTTGATCTTTGAAGTCAGATAATGTGTCAACTGACTAGTTGACTGCGTTTATTTAGTTTGGCATTTTGTTAGCCTTTTTTTGCAGTTTATTTGAAGGCGTTTTGCACTGCAAACAGAGAGCTAGACATTTAAATGTCAGTGTGATTTGACTTTCTCCAGCTTTCCTGTTGCATGTTTTTTCAATGTCTCAATTTCAGAGTATATGTCATGGTCTGACATGAATGTTTACTTGAAAGCCAAGTGTACAAGTAATGGTGCTAAGGGGGATGCTTTTGTTTCTCTGTGATCAGCACTGCCCTTTAGTACGTCAACTTTTCCTTTGGGGAATTTTAATAGCCTGTCAGATTTCCAGGGCTGATGTTATCGCCCTGCTAGAAAATGTCTGGGGTGGCACAACTAGCAGTGGAGGATGTCCTTGGAGATACACAATAAGGCCAACTGTGTGAGGCCATCCCTGGGAGGACATCACGCTGGAAAGAATTTAAGCTCATATCACATGGTGTTTGGGCCTGTTCCTCAGGATCCCATCTCAGTTCACTTAACAGGACCATGTTTGACCTCCACAAAACAATAAGGCCTTTGTTGCTGGACTGGAGAAGAACAGGGAAATTGCTCAGCGGTGTTACACTGCCTCTTGAGATACTTCATAAAAATAAGGCATATTTCTCAGAATTTCTCTAGGCAGTTAGTCACTGTTCACGTTGTTATACTGGTAAAGGTGAAAATGGTCAACAGTAAAAGGAAACAGCAGTTTGGGGTTCAGTTTCTGAAATGACCATGAAGTTCCAGTAAATGCTGCAAAAGATTGTATTGACATTTACTTATCCAAAACCTGATATTAATCTACATTTCTTAAATCAGCAGCGACTGCCAACTATGGTTTCTTAACAGATTACAGCTCCTGTTCAGTAGATCTTCAGTAAATTCCAGCAAAGATGGATGTGTACTATGACATAGGTCAGGGTGGAGGTCAGAGGGGTGGGGACTATAGGCAGTGCGTGGCCTTCTGCCATGGCAGCATCACCCTGGTGAGATAAGAGGAGTTCCCATGAGAAAGAGCCTATCAGTCATTCAGCCTTGGGAACAACAGACCAGCCTGTGGCTGCCCCCTCACTTTCCACATCCTGGAAAACTTCTCTCCACATGACTTCATGTTTGGGTCTGAATTTGGGTACTCAAGGAGAGAGATGCTTAATATTAATAGCTTTTTTCTCTTTTGTGTTTTTAATTAATTTAAGACCATGGTCTCAGTTTCCTATTGGATGTTTTCCAAGCTTTTGAGTACAAATTCACTAAAAAAGTCTAGAAGCATATTGATGGAATGGACTTTTGACTTAATTTGTTTGAGACTGATATGTATGTTTCTTTAAACAGTGCCTCAGTAGTGCATTTTTTCTAAGCATGCTGCTAAAAAATGAGTGGCTGAATAATTTTCCATAGTAACTGTACTGTCTCCTAACTTGTTTTGAAGAAAACTGTGACTAAAATGGCATCTGCTGGCATAATGGGATAAACTTCCATATAATAATTTTACAATGTCTGTTTTATTTGCAAAGCAGCATAAGAAATTCAGAGTAAAAATGTTGTCTTTCTTAGAAACTGGGAACTTCACTTGTATTAAATAGATTTTTGATATTAATATTCTTATCTGATCACACTGAATCAGTTGTATCAGTTGTTACCAGATACAATTATATGAAAATTTAATAAAATTTGTATGAATGTATAGTTATAATCCAAAGTTGACCCTGGCCAACAATAACCATCTTTTTTTTGCCTGTGTGCTCTATAAAATGGAGGATATTTCTTTAAGCAGGAATGGTCTACAGGAATTTTCTCATTGCAACTCAAGTCAGAAGCATTTGCCCTCATTCTAGGCACTGCATGTGGGAAGACACTCAGAAATAAGCCCTTCTGACACGGAAGTAGTGGTGAGCTCACTGAGTTCACAAATAAAATTGCTCAGAAACTGGCTCTCGTGGAAAATGCCTTTCTAGCCTCTGGCATTGAATAATAGATGGACTTTAATTATTTAAAAGTTAATAATATTTTAATTACCATTATCAACCATTTTTGTTGTTAACCTCAGTGAAATAAAAAATAAACAGATTAATGTTTGGTGCTTTTAATCACAGCTGAATTTCAGTGTTTATAGTGTATCACTCAAGGCATTGTATAGTTTAATTACACCACACATGCATGTTTGTTTACCTTGTTGAAAACTTTTCTGGAGGCTTTGGAAACAAACTGGAAGAAAGCAATCTTTAAAATAAGATAGTGTTGCAACTGGTTTGTGGGATAAGAGGATACAGACTCAGGAATTCTGATTTAGTCTCTCTTTTAAGCTGGAGCTTCTTTTTGGGGACGTTTTTTGAGGCAAAGTGGATCAAGACTGATGTTGTCAGTCTTTCACTTCAGAAACAGTCCCCTTACTGTGAATAGAAAGGACTTAAATTGGGGAGTCGTGGCAACTAGGTGTTTGCTGACTGTAACTGTGCATATTTGTTATTTTTCATGAGGTAAAGTAGTGGTATCCAGGTGTGGGTAATTGGAGTCCTGTGTGTGTGAGAGTGTGTGTGTGTGTGTGTGTCCTGTCTGCCACGGGTTGCAGTTATTTTTGTACTGCAGAAAGGATTCATTTGAACCATCTTTCATCCCACGACAATCTACATATGACAATGGCCAGCTGTTATTGGCCAGTGCTGCCTTAAATAAACAATCTCAGAAAGAAAATAACATTGTCTAACAAACATGGAAATAATTTTATACTGTTAAACCACAATAAGCTATTTTGGAGTAAATCTGCAATTAGATGGATTTCTGCATTCTGCACCATACATTATGGTGAAAGATTTTCTCTTACAAGTACTGTGCAGGAGCAAAGTGTATGGTAGTTTATGAAATGGATTGTAACATTATCATGATTGAGTTACACTTTTTAATGAGACAATTTAATTACAAAACATACCGCGTCATACACTGTTTTACTGCATGTCTATGCTTTCAGGTTCTATGTTTCATGATGCTGCATGCAACGCTGAATGTCATCTGTGCCGTGAAAGTGTTGCAGTATAATGTGATTTAAACATAATTTCAGCTTGTCTTTTCCTCTTTGCTTGAACTGCTGGTTGGGTTCTCTTCATATACACAAGGCTGACGTTTCCTAATGTGTGACACCATCCTTAGCTCAGGCACACTCATGACTTGTCCACTCGAAGAGATCTGGACCATTTGTAGGTGATCATGATACATGGTCACCACATGTCTGAGCATTCATGTGGAGCACAACTCTTTTGACTGCCTCAAACAAGAAAACGACAGATTTTCTTTCTATTTTTTAAAGATCCTGAATCCTGCTGTGGTATCTAGTGACCCAGAGGTGCTGCTAATGTTTTTCATTTTTTTTAGCAATTTTGGTGGTTTCTAGAAATATCCACAGACACAGTATCTCTAATAAGGTCCTCTTGTGAAACACCTAAGATTGGGGGACTAAAGGTGAAAAAGATGTAACAAGCACCAGGTATGGGTTTTTTTTAATTGTAACACACCAATGGAGCCCTCAAACAGGAAAGTGCCTTTTACTATGGTACCTGACCATGCCCTCTGCTTGCATTTCAATGTTGCCACTCTCTCACTACAGCAAGCAAAGCCTTCTGCTTCTTGCTGGTTTGATGGCCAGCAGGACTGTGCTTGCTCAGAGATGATGAGATGTGCTCTTTCCTCCTCATCCCTCAGCCTCTGACATGTGATTCGCGTGGCTGGAAGAAGTTTGCACATGCCTTTGGTTTCCAGGGCGAGGATACGTTGGCCTGGTCACGCCACATGGCACCCCTTCACCTGACTCCACCAGGTTAATTGTGCGAAACAGGCCTGCAAGGCATGTGAAACTTTTTCTCACATGTTTGAAAGTGAGAATCTGGGTGGACTCATTGTAGTGAGAGGGATCCTGCAGACTCCTTGTACATCTTCTTGTTGTATTATTTTTCACAGAGGAAGTCCTTTGATTGACTATGGAGGTGTATGGAGGTGACACTACCCACTGCACCACCTTGTTGCCCTGGAATGAATTATCCATCCATCTATTATCCTTAACCGCTTCTCCTGCTTGGGGTTGCAAAGGTCTGGAGTCTACCCTGGAGTCACTGGGCACTAGGCTAAAAGACTGTACCCTTTAACTAAACCCTAGTGTTAACATAGGTCAAACTCTACACCTAAGGACTTAATGGAAAACCTCTTAGCTTGTTTGCCCTTTCTGGAATGATCAGACAAACAAAGCCTTGAGATTGTCATGTGTCTTGTGTGCAACCCACCAACAATAGCTTTATTTCAAAGCTTTTTAAGCACTCCACCCCTGTGAAAATGGGTGACATTTTTTGTACAAGAAAGTTTCATTTTACATAAGCATTTTTTTCAAACAAATGTTGGCTTTTGATATCATTGGTGAATTCAGAAGAATCAGTTACAGCTCTTCTGTCTGGTAAGTTAGTAAAAGTTAGTGAAAATTTTCTGAGGCCCTTTCCTCTTAATTCATTGTCTAGGCAATACGAGCGGTGTTTTTTGATATTTTGTTGTAGTCAGGTTTTTATTTCCTAAGTTGTTCACTCAGTATTTCTGGCCCTTATTTCTTTTAGAAATGGATTGTTTTCCAAGTTGTATCTGAATAAGACTGTTAACCAGTATTTACAAATGTTCATAATGTGCCTGTCCTTGCTCTAGGGGTAAACATTCACAGTACAGAGTTTATGATGCTTTTTTTTCTTTTCCGTCTTAGCCAGTGGAAAATATATTACAAGTGAGGAGCAAACTGTCACGAACTGAAGCTGTTGGGCTGTTATTATTTGCAGTGTTGGCTGAGACTGTGAGGCAGGCGGCTGGGTGGGGCAGGAGGCTGACTGAACAGCTGGGGCAGGAGCACAGCTGGACCTGGAAGGAGGATGTGCTGCTTTCAGGAAGGAAGCATCCAGCCTTCCCGCAGCACAAATAAATGAAGTGATCAATCACAGATGGTGCTCTGCTGACAACACGCAGGCACTCGTGCCCTGTGGTGTCTGTGTGAAAGCTCTCTCTGTCCAGCAGCACAGACGACATGCTCAGTGGGCACAGCCTAGTGATACCCAGAATGCAAATCGCGTAATTAGGGCCTCATGCAGACTTCAAGGGTAAATCTGGAAAAAGGACCACCCAACAGACAAGCAGTCAAAATTTTGTACACTTCAACAAATCTTTATAACCATCACCTTATGACAAAGCAATGATGTAGCAAATGATACTGTAGATCACACTCCTGTTGTTACAAGGTCTCTCAACAAAAATTCACACATTACTGCCTTCAGTAAATTTCATTTACATGCTGCTTACTTTCACATTCTAGACATTATTGGTAGAAAATGTAAAAACTTTGTGGACAATTTTGGGAATAGCCTGGTGATAGAAGACAGAGGACAGACATTTTGTTTATGCAAATAAATAACCATAAGGAAAGCACTTTAAGACATGTTGGTGCATAGATATATTGTTGTTGTTAATAGTAATATTTTGTTTCTGCATATGTATATTTATACATTTATTAATGTATAATAATAATAATAATAGTAATATAATAATGATGATGATGATTATTTAAAAAAATTCTGTATTCATTTGTCCATGCTGGCTTAAAATGTTTTCTTCATATTAAGCTATTTATACAGAAATGTGTTCGGTCAGTCTCCTGCTCCGCATGCTCTGGTGAGGGTCATGGTGGAACCAAGCTAACAAGGTGGCCCAGACCCTCCTGTTCCTCGCAATGGGCTTCAGCTCCTTCTGGGGGATTCCCAGTTGGTCTCAGCTGAGAGATATAATCTCTCCAGCGTGGGCAGACATTAGTGGCGTGGCCTTAGAAGCATATTCTTATTGCCTAACTTCAGCATGAACACTTCCATATTAGCTTTCATACTGAGTAAAGTCAGCAGAGTTAACCGCTGTGAGCATTAAATGTGTCAGAAAGGTATGTTTGTATTTTGAATGTATCTTATAATTTAAAATGCTTAGGAACAGTCATCATATGACTAACCAAAACTCCACATTCCTAAACAGGGAGGAAAAATGGATAAGTGGCATTTTTACAGAACCTAGATGCTTTAATGTCTCTTGTACTGCAAAAATAAGTCACTAAACGTAATATACACTGTTCTTTTAAGCTGCCCTTTCAGTATTGCACAGTAATGTAGGTGGGGTGAAAAAATAAATTTAGTTTTCAATAGAGCAATTGTTCTAACCTTAAAGAGATTTTAAAATGGGCTTTTTTTAAACCGAGGGAAAGATTGGAAAGGAAGTTTCAATTAATGTCAGAAAATGTGCTACATTTCTACTCATTGCTGTGGTTTGTTGTACAGTACCAAGCAATAATGTTACCAGCTGTTAGAAAATTAGATTTTTGTTTTCACTGTACACATATGTAAAATGTATTGATTTCTGTGCTAAAATACAGCAGCCTTGGAGGTCACTGTAAGGTGCACATAAGCTTCTTGTGTTGCTACCTGGTGGTCGACCTCAGATGGCCTTCTCCCTCACCTTGATCCACACTGAGGAACATGGCCAGAAGTCTGACCCGTCAAATCAACTCTTGACAGTTTATAATGTTAGTAGTCTAAATGAACTGTCCTTCAGAACTGATTTAACCAAACATATAACATGAAGGCTGCGTGTGTTCTCACTTATTTTTTTTCTCCAGTATGTGACAACCAAATGGATGTACTGTTATACTAAAAAGTGAAACTGTGTGACCTGTTTTGGCATTTGATATAACTAAGCTTTGTTTAAAGTCATACTTTGCTAACAAAGATAAAGAAGTGACTGACTAGGCTGCATTTGTACTGATACAATAATCGACAGCCACTGTGTTGGTGGTATATACAACAAATCTGCTTGCCAGTCTACCAGAACCCAGTTGTGATACATTCTACCAGTGGCAGAACTTTATGGAAGGTTATGGAGAGCCTTATGGAAAGATAGCACACCACCTGAGCAGAGCCCTAACCTGTTTATTTGGCCTGTTCATGTGCTGCTGCTCCTGCCAGCTTCTGCAGTGCCACACACCTCATGTGCTGTGGGAACACACCACTTAGCATTGCAACACACCTTCGGCAATCTCTGTCGTGTTTCCAGGCTCACTGTCAGCACCAGGGAGCTAATCCTGCACTCCAGAGAATGAAGTTTAATGTTTGTGTTTTGAAGATCTAAATTGTAAACACAAGCTAATTATCTTACAAAGTCAGATACTTGTACATGAATAAAACAGGATGTTTGGGGGAAAAGCTGTGTGCAAATACTGCGTAATTTATGTGAAGCAAGAGAGTAATGAATGTGATTTTTAGCAAGAGGGGGTAATATGTAGAAACTCCCTGTTTGCATAATGGCTTGCATTAAGTGGCTGTCTGACTTTGATCTGCATGTGTTTTAGAATTTGTTTGGCTGTTTCTTTTGACCTGGCTTTTCAGTAGTGGATGACTAATAAATACTGTGTTTACACTGACTGAGTACCTAGGATTTGAAATCAACCAGAGCAGTGCTGTCTCTTTCAAAGTAAACAGTAATACAATGGAAGGGAACCAACTTGACACAATTATCCTCTAATTTGAAAGTGGTTTTGAGAGATTTAAGCTTTCTGGGTGGCACACCAGTTTTGTGCAGCAAGCAGTTTGTCTGACTCGGCTGAAATGTTAACTGTCTGTTAGCAATGATTATTTACTTAAATGAATACCTGCAAAATTCTATGGTTGGCACAGGATGTGCATTTCTGTGTAGAATTTGAAAATGATTCATTTTTGCATCAAACATTTGGGATATGGGTCTTGCATGCCTTGGAAGATAATTGTGTGCGAAATGCATCGCGTACCCAATTCAAGTGTCCTCATTTGGGAAATCCTGCAGTCTTCTGCGGTTTTGAAGGACCTTTTCCAAGATGTGACCTGCACTCTCCTAGGAGAGAACGGCAAGAGGGCTCGGAATCCAAAACACTCTCCCAACAAATACCCGCAGCCTCTGGTGGAAGGGAGGCATCTGCTGCCATTAAACACTGAGGTTGTTGCTGTAGTTTCAAGCTACAGTGAAACTCCCTCCCTGTTGGGGAACAAAGTGCTCTCCTCCCTCTCATAAAATAAATAGAAGTATTAGTCATTTCACTGTCTCTGTCCTTAGTGGTCGGCCCAACCCTGGAATTAAACCTGAAATGGACAAACTGCATTTAGTTGAGAAAGATAAAAGTAAGTTGGTAGTGAGTAGATGCAGATTTTAAAATCAGGATTGATAAAGGTAAAGAAACTAAGCAAGAATTTTGAACTCAGCACAAAAATGGACGGTTCATATCAAAAAGCACTTAACTGCTTATTGTACTATGTTCCTAAGTTCAGGGTTACTTAAGATTTTGTTCATGCAGGGGAAACTATAACATCCCTTCCAAAACACAGCTCTGTTTTTAAGGTTTGGATTTGGCTTTACCACTGTAGCAATCTGCTTGTTATTGTCAGTCTGAAATCTCAGTGTGGTGTGTGAATGCACGTCACATTTGCTCCATCATCACGATTGCGCTTTGTTGTAACAGAGATTCGTGGTGACACCAGCTAGACCTGTCGAGACGAGTTATCCAGTTGCTGATGAAGAGCAGCCCAGATGTTGGTGCCTGATGCACAGACGATGGCTGTGGTGTTTGCTTCGACCTTCTTAGTTTCCCAATCTCAGACCCTCCACCAGACCTTCAGCAGAGCCCTTGGGCTACAGTTTTTATGAGTCCAGCTTAAAATGGTTCCAGTTATTTTTGTTTTTTTTAAATACATAATTTATGCTGAGCCATATTTATGGGAACCTAAAGGCAAATGGGAGCTATAAGAGTATGATCTATTAGACAGTAACTCCGAATTGAATTTAATGTTTTAATGCAGTTTAAGAAAAAGCTGCTGGTTAGGGAAATTTTTAAATTGTTTTATGCTCAGTATTTTAGTCATGTTCATTTATGAAACTGATTATCTTGTTTGGGCTTGTATTAAAGCGTACAGTTTTCAGTTGATCTAGGTTGATATGAAAGGTTGAGTTGGATTAGTTTTGCTACAATGAAAGCTCTCTTTGAAGATCAGGAGTATCTCCATGGGCTGTAGTTCATACTATAGCCTTTGTTTAACTTGTTTTCTACTAAGACAGTGAGCTGTTTGGCCCACAATTCGAACTACACGTAAACACGGTGATCTCATTTGATGACAGTGTTTGCATTTCAAGCTGTTTCAATAAAATTTTTTCCCATCTACCTCATGTGGGTACACAATGAGGTAAAACCCCTTTTTCGTTGGCAGTGCTAGTCCGAAGTGTCTGCAGATTAAGAGGATACTGACTTGACTTCATGAAAAACTCTTAAAACCATGGGGATAGGAGAGTATTATAGAGATCCTCAACTTCTATAAACCAACAGGTGTGAAGTCTTGGGCAACAGGTGGTGCAGCAGATAAGGGACCGGCCTTACAATGAACAAGGATGTGCATGTTTCAGAATAAAGAAGGGGAAGGGGGAGGTGCTGACACCTGGGTCAGTAAATATAGAGATGTACAACTGTACAAGTTGCTGTGACCAGTAAGATATTAGAAGATAAGCGATCCAACTTGTGAAACCCTGTGGCCTTATGGTTCAGTTTATCTTTGTCTGTCTGCCCCATTGTCAGTTGTTCTGTCCTCTGCCTCTTTTGAGGTCCTTGGATACTTTTCTTTTGCAAGGTTACCGGTGAGCTACACCCCCTTCCCCATCTCACCTCCTGTATGTACCTCAGACCTTCTGTGTGATGGGGATTACATGGGAACGGTGCTGTGCTGCAGCTTGAACAGAATGCTGACACTGCATAAGCCATATTTCTGGCACCACTGTCTGCCACACCTTGGCCCCACTTGCAAACATAGGGTTCTCAGAATGAGTCTCTACTGGCACCACATCAGCTGCCTCCCTCTTCAGAACTGACAATCCTTCAGGCCCTGAAAATGTGTTCAAATACTCCTGATAGTGTTAAAACCAACTGAAAAAGTTTGAAAGGATTATGGAAGTGTCCCTTCAACTGTAAATTGTTCCACAGGGAGTGAGAACAGAGAAATTCAGTCTAGCTCTATCTCATTATGACCTTCTTAAAACATGACTGTAGACTAAGCATATGGAAAGGACAATGGAAATAAGCTTCTACTTCTGCTCCAGTGGGCTGTCTTTTCCACTTTCACAAATGTATGGTAAGCTCCATTTTCATGTCGGACTCCAACGCTCAAAAGCTTGTTGGTTCTTTTTATGCAGCCTCTCAAATGAGTTGAGAGGAGCAGCCCATCTACAGATCTGGCCAGATGTAGTTTAAGACATTTTAGAAAATGCATTTAAATTTCTCCAAAGCAACGTATAATTTGCAATGGAAAAAACAGTCTTTACAGCAAACCTCCATTTGCTAGCACATATTACTAAATTAGCTGCCTACAAAAGTGCTGTGCATAGGAAGTAATATCACATTTGTGCTTGACAAATTTTGACGCTGCCAGGAGAACACAAAATAAATGCATCCAAAAGAAGTGACTTTTGAGAGCCAACCAGCATTTCTGAGGGACCGAGGGAGTTTGTGACACCATGTTGGGACTAGAGAATGAGACAGTCAAGCAGTCAAAAGTGCATGAGTGTAGCACTGTTGCTCGGGTGTAGGCAGAGAACAGGCCCTGCTAGTTTTGGGGTTTAAATCCTTTGACCATCCTGCAGATGCACAAAGGCACAAAGCAGAGGCTGGAACCTGATAGGGGCAGCTGTAGTAAGCTAGCTCCTGATATTACCTAACACAACTGGTGAGATGACTTGCTATCCATTTACTTCAGTGACACTCATGATTGTAGATACAGTGAAATCCAGCATGATCTGTGCATCAGAGCTAGTCAACTCAGACACACTAAGCTGTTGCTTTGAAAGTCTGGAAGTCATCCATTGTTGCATGTGAGCCAGCTGTTCCTATGGCATGCAGTGCGTTTTTCAAAGTATTTCCTCATCTTTACTGAGAACTCATTGTAAGGATACGGCACACAGCTGGTCAGGAGCACCCCCATCCCTGGCCCACCCAGTCACAGAGGGATTTACAGTACTGGACTAAAAATCTCTGCTCTGTTGTTACACAGTACACTGTGAAAAGCAGTGTTTCATGACATAGCACACATATTTATAGTTCACTGTGCAGTGGTTTTAGAGGGAGGAATAAAATAAGCAGATGTCCTTGGTATGTTGTTTTTGTATAGTTGTCTTTATGTACAACTTTCTATTTTTTCTAATTCTGGAACAGTGTACTTTGCATGCTGGTTGAGAGCTTGGCTGATGCAGAATCTCAGCACGGCAACCCCACCCTGTGGCACGAAACTGAAATGTTCTGCATTCATAAACTCAGATGTCTTAGTGCTGACAAGTTTTCCAAAGAGTGTTAACTTGAGGTTTATGACAGAATAACAGGTGGTGCCATTACCTGTTAGCTTTTAACCACTGAGTTTTCCACCATTGAGTAAAACAGTAATTATAAATTGAAATGTCTTGATCTGTTGTCTACTTCCAGTTTTATTTGCAATTTACAAAGTCATAAGGAAGGTAGTAGATTCTTTTTAAAATGCAGACATTATAGTAGTGATAAAAGTGACCATAACATAAGAGACTGGAATAAACTGGTATATGCTGGAATAGTTTACAAACAGTTCATATGACTTGTGTAGTTGTGGGAGGCCTTTTCTTTCTTGAGATCATTGTAAGGGCATTTTCATGTGTAGTATTTGAGACCAGGGTCAGATCTGAAGAGGAAACCTGCTGGTTTTACTTCAATACTTACAATATGTTCCTCGTAAAAATGTATAGAGTAAAGAGAGAGAGTAAAGTAGTGAACTGTATACATTTATTTGTTTATATTTAGTCAGTTAACAAACACATTTGCAACTGGAAGTCTGGTTGTAAGTCAGAATTGTTTGTAAGGTCTCACATGTCACAATCAATAAAAGGTTAATCCTTTGACTTATTCATGGGTTATGTTCTGTTAAAACACCATACATGAATTAAAAATTTGTTGTGATCAACAGATCATACAATGCAGGGCCTCAGTGTCCCTCTATCCTGGAAACACATGGTGTGAGACAAGTTACAGTACAGACAACACACCATTTTTAAAAAAAACTTTGATTAACATGAACCAACATTGAAGTCTACTTTAAAATGACTAAAAATAAAAATAATGCATAATGTTCACCATCTCCTATTTATTCATTGTGTTTCACTTTGCCTTTCACATGAGAGACAGTGTCATGTTATTCATGTTACTTCTGCCCTACAGGCAGCACAAGAGGATCAAACATTGAAGGGCAGAAAGCAGGGATGGTGAGCTACAGTGTAATGGAGGATTGGGTAAAGAGAACATATTGAAAAGCATTTAACCTTAAAACTCCTACTGTATTTTACTGACTAAAAATCCATCAGATAGACAAATTTGTGAACCTGAACACCTAACCCTAACAAATAAAATGTGTAATAAAAGACAGATGCCAACATACCCCCTTATCAGTGCAGTAAAATCTGACAGCTTTACACAGCTTTTAGCATTACAGAGCACCAGATTTTTAAACTGTCTGAATACAGTTTTCTGCCCCCCTAATAGCAGAAACAGGAAATACGTGCTCTTTTTACTACAGCAGAGAAGTTTAAAACACAGAAGAATTAGGAAAGTAGAAATAAAATTTAGTAAGTGAACTACATTTTTGTGTCTTCAAAAAAGTGTAAGGCAGATATTGGTATCATGATGTAAAGGTGTACCTTTATTTTATGGATGTTAAGCAGATGTTTAGCAGATATTTAGCAGAAATTATCTGTATTAAAAATGTCAACCAAATAATACAATAGTATTACAAGATCAAGGTTACTCAAGAATTTCATTTGGCTTTAATAATAAGACCTAAGAATTCTTTTTTCATTTTCTTTCAGTTGTTTTTGCTGAAGTGCTGTTGCATCAATTATAATTCATGGTGACCACAAATATGATGTTCTGTCCTCTACTTGTGTCTTTATGCTGGAGATTGGTGCATCCACCGGCACTGTGATTGAATCCATCTATGTAGTTGTTGGCCAGTCTCTTCATCTTCCTCCCAGTTTTTGCTTTTGCCTTGTCTCATGTGTCTGAAGGAAGTGCTTAGCTTTTTGAGCTGCTTTCCTGCCAGCCAGCATGTGTCTCAGCATATGATAGCTTTAGTTGTCATCTCTGGCTTAATGGAGGTGTATACATGTCAGAGAGGACTGACAGGCAGTATGCTTTGACCTCCAGGTTGATGTGTGTCTCACACTGGATGTGTCAGCACTCCACCCCCCTGACCCCTGTGGTAGCCTCTATATGTGTCAGCACCCCTACAAACCTGTGTGGTCTTGCCTCTCACTATGTGTGTGTGTGTGTGTGTGTGTGTGTGTGTGTGTGTGTGTGTGTTTGTGTGTTTGTGTGTGTGTGTTTGTGTGTTTGTGTGTGTGTGTGTAACCAGCTGGCAGCCGTGGGTCCTCCCAGGGAACATGGCTGAGCAGCGCCATGAGAGTAGCAGCAGCCTGCAGAGGAAGAAGCCACCATGGCTGAAGCTGGACATACCCAGTGCTCAGCAGTCACTAGATGAGTCCCACACCGTCAGCCAGGTATCACCCACACATATAATGACACCCCTCACTCCACCTCCTTTTTTCTTTCTGTTTACCACTACTATACAAGCCCAGTAAATGCAGAACATTAAGGCTGTCCTAACTTAGCCAGTTATTTGACAAAAGCACATATTTGAAAATATGGCCAAATAGTCAGAGCTGTGAAATATATTCATGCAAAATCTTTGCAGAACCCATGCAATATTGAGATAAAACCTTGGTCGTCCATCAACAAAGCTTAAGATCAGTAGGCCTACTACTGACTGGTAATTCCTTTTTAATAAGGCTACGTAATGCATCTTATAGTATTCAATATTCAGCGCTGCAGTTTGTGCTGCAGAGGAAGCACCAGTGAGTGACGTATCCATGGCACTCAGTCTGTCATATCAATATTTGTAGCTCTGGTTAAAATGGTTTAGTGTTACACTGCCTGAAAGCACTAATAAACTGAAACGGAGTCCGGAAGCATTGTTTCCGCATCAATATCTCATGCCAGCGTTGCAAACAGTCCTCTCTACTATAGATGTACACTGGTCTCTGTCTCATCTCACACTTCCCTTGCAGCAAATGAAGCCGCAGGGATTCCTGCGCAGCCTCAGTGTGCCGGCAGAGAACACACATCTCAGCTCCCTGGTTTGTGATCCCTGTGACTTCCGTGACCCCCGTGATGCCCGACGTTCCGTCCTTCAGCGACAGCCCTCCATCACCCAAACCATCAAGAGGTACAGGGTTCCACCTCCCAGCTTCCTATCCATGCAAACACATATGTATGAATCATTTCTAACACACATCTCTCTTTCGCACATTTTTTGGAACTCCTTGTATGTGTTATAGAAATCAAGAGAGACTGGCATTCCTCACCACTCTCTTTTATGAAAGGCAATGAAAATGTAAAATATTTATATTGTCCTTCCTTGGATCACTATTTTCACTTCTGCAAGAAATCAAGGTTTATTTGCCAGTTTGTAAACAGTAGAGAAACAACTGTAATCTTTACGTCAGTGCCTGCAAGACCAACATGATGGAGTAATGTGTGATGTGTTTTTGCATGGATGATGTGCATCTGTGCGACTGCTTACCCTTACATGTGACATCCAGACATTCACAGGACCAATTGTGTAGAAGACAAAAGGAGTTTGACAGCTGTTGTTCTGTGTGTGTTACTCTGTGATAGTGCACCTGTCCTTACTGGCTTCTGCAAAATGGCATTTTCTGAGTAGCAGTTTAGTGAATGTCCTAAAACGCATATCCATGGAAATGTCTACATGCGTAGATGCCCACCCTGCTCTGTCAGTTGACAACTGTTTACTTACCCATTCTATTCCAACTGAACTCACTCTATTTTCCTTTCTTTCCTCCGACTTTGTTTCTTCCATCCTTCCTTCCCTTCATCCTTCCTTCTTTTTTTTCCTTCCTTCTGCACTGTACCCTTCACACATGGTGGACCATTTACAGCAGCAAGAAGGTGCACTTTGAGCGGATTAACACAGTGCCCATTAAAGGGCAGCGGGCCGTGCGCCACGTTTCCAGCAGACGCCACTCGCTGTCCAAAATCGTCCTCAGGTACTGTGAAGGATGGCCAACCCCACCTATGCCATGCAACTGATAGTGAAAAGAAGGAGAATGGGGAGGTGGGGGACACAGCATTGCCATTCAACTGCCTACTTCTCCATTTTGGGGATACCTATCCCTCTTCTCTGCATATCTAGTGTTGGTTTGGTTCACCCTTCTCAACTGTTGCATGCCTTGATCTAGTTTTTCTTACTGCACGCTGTGCACTTTTACACTCTCCCCATGCTTCTCAATATATGTAAATGCTGGATTGGTACTGGAGCAGGTGTTCCACAGGTAAACACACCCACTTTGTTAGAGCCTTCACTGCAAGCTGTTTTTCTGCCTCTAAGCCAAGTATGACACCTATTGTTATGTGATATATTATCGTATATGTTGGGAAAGTATGTGGGGTTTTTTGTGCATGTTTGTTATTTCTGTGCAATGTAATTACTTGTCTCAGGGTCATGCACAGTGAACTCATCTGTAATAGTGTCTGTACTTCAATTGGTCTAATTACTGTATAACAGTCTTTATAGTGACAGCCGCACACATTGTGTTCTAATTACTGCACGAGGACGGTTGTTGGTGACATTTTGTGAGCACAGTGGAGCCCACCCAGTTATCCTAGACATCTGCTTCCCTTCAAAGGCTCCCCACATTCACCTGCACCATGTTTAGTCACATTTCCAGCCGTTGTTCCACAGCATGTCAACACGGCTGTCATCAGTTCTTCTGTGCTGCATGTTCCCTCCGTAGAGTTGAGAGCCGGCAGGTTTGACAGTTGGAGCCAGAGGGCCAGTCTGCATCCCTCTTTTAGCGCTCTTTTTTAATGTGCTAAGCAATAGCATCCCTGTTTGCCACTCGCCCATGAGGCCCTGACCCATGCAAGCCTGAAATTGCATGTCGCATGACACAGCTGTCTTCCAGGTGTTTTGGCAGCTGCCATATTCTATTTATAGTTGCGGGTTGAGATGGTTGGGGGTGGCAGGGTGGGGACATGCTGAGGCTTGTGCCATCAAAAAGAATGTCAACCAAAAAGCGGACACTAGCAGGGGCCCGCTGTCATTTTTAGTGTTTTTTTTTTTCTTCACTCTCTGTGTGCACAAGGACCTGTTTGCATTTATCAAACCCGCCGTTGACACTACACAGGTAAGGTCTAGCACAAGAGCTGCTTCCTTTAAAAGAGCACATGCTACTTTGTGTTAAAGGACACATGTGTGATGCTTTCCATCTTGAATGGGAAGCTGTAAGGACAGGCAGATTCTTCAACACAACCAGTTTTTAGCGCTTATCCTTTTTGGAGTGCTATTGATCCTTAGCATGGTGGGATTCAATGTCTCCCCAGGGATGAAAACACAAGTGGAGGTATTTGGCTGTTTCTGTGCTTAGCTGACCTAGATGTGGCCACAGCTGTTTCTCAGACAGAGCTGGACTGTCCACAGATGGCAGAGGAGGTCAGTGGCTGTATCTGAAGCCACTAAACCACAGTCTTTGATAGCTTTTATTATATTTATTTTTGATAATTAAGCAAGTGTTGTACAGAGGAGCCCAGTAGTGTTCTACATTTTTAATTTTACAGTACACTGGCATATGGTTCATTTCACATCAGTAGCTGTTTGCATTGAACTGGAGACCACACAGAGAGCAGATGGTCCCAGCGTGTCGGTACAAGTAAAAGGAGTTAGTGGTAGGAGGACTGGTGTTGCTTGCCTTGTTTCAGGGTGGAATGCTGCCCGCCTGGTATGCCTTGTGAATGGACAATGTGCCAGTGAGCCAGCAGACCGAGAGCTCAGATACTGTTCAGCCAGCGCGTATTTTTCCGTGCTCTTTTGGTGCTCCAGATTGTATCCCAGCAAACATTCTTTCCCCTCTGGGTGAACACCAGCATATTCGTGGGAGCGCTGTTTACCCCAGCTCCCAAACAAGGCATTGAGGAGAGGCATCTGACAGAGGCAGCTGTATTAGGGCTGTGGGCAATCTGCTGCAAAGAGCAAGCTCATGGCTGAGTCATACTGTCCAGAAACCTTCAGGTTCATCCTCAGCTCTGAGCACCTGAGAAGTGCTGCTAAGGTTGTGCACAGCCCACGCCCAAGGTCATAACTCCTGTGGTGAAAGAACAAGAGTTTTCCCTGCCTGGGAGCAAGACTTTCTTACCCCTATGGGATGAGCTCCACTGATAGGATGATAAGTCTGAAAGTAACCTGACTCATTCACCAGGCTTCATAATAGCCAAACACCAGCTTCGTTCAACTACAATACATAGCAACTTAATTCCTCATAGTTTTTTTTTTTTTTTATCTCCTTTCGGTTTTTACTCAGTTGCATGGACCTTTCTGGGTGCTCAATCCATGCCTTGGGCTTGTTCTCTTTAAGTGAGTGTCTGTGTTTGTTTCAGTTTTGGATGTCTTAGGAGTGGGCCAGCCTGCATTTTTTGTTGTAACAGAAAGTGCTAAAGTAGTTTGTGTAATAACAATCATCATTAATAATAACATGCTTTGCCTGGGCAGCCGCTCTTGAATGAATGGGGTTCTGGCAAACACTGTAGGCAGCTGCTGCTGACAGTGTTCCTGCTCATTATCTCTTTGGCTCCTATCAGGCTATTTCACTTAATCTGTTCAGGTGCTGCTCTCCTCCCAATCTTAATATATAATGATATTTTATAAGTGTTCTGATACCAATGTTCTGAATAACTTCACCATCAGGTGTTGATGCCCTTACCTCGGGGTGAGCTACTAGAGAGTGTTGTACATAGCAGAGATTTACAGAGAGATTACACCCTGCATTTTGTTCCCCAACGCCAACATCAAAAAGTGGGAATCTAAAGTCAGATATGTATTAGGGTGTTAATAGGGCAAAATGAGTATTTTTCACTATGAGGTAACCACTTGCTCGATCTGCTGCTGTGTAATAATTTGATGCTGCATTTTTTATTGTTTAACCCAACACACTGCTATGATATTGGATATGTAAATATACACGTATAAATAATAATATTTAAGGTGATTTGACTTTATTACTTGTCAAAGTCTGTTTTTTTTCACAATACTGTTCACCAAATGGGAAATCTTCATGTACAATACAGCCTTTTAACCCTTTGTTTTAAGCCATACGTCTTGTTGTTTGACTGAAGCCCACATGAAATATGCATCAAAAGAGCACGACAATGAACAGTTTCCACACTCACCCCCAGCCTCCCTGTTTCTACTCCACTGCCATAAAAGGCTTCTTTTGGGTGGCCTCTCTGTAATGATGTAGTGACTGGCTCTGTTATTACTGAGGAGCTGCCTTCTCCAAACACTCTGAGTGTCCTCACTCACACACTGTGACTCCTTCCTTTTAAATTACACTGCTCAGCCTATCCCTACACACACGCACACACGCGTACACACATACACACACACATTCAAGTCTGCCTGAGGCATTTACGCAATGCAAACCAACCATATATGACGGCACGCCTCAAATGCAGTGGAACAAGGAGCACCGGTGCATTGATGCCGAAGGACCAGGGTACAAAGAGGAGTTTACAGAGCTGCTGTTTTGAATTGGTGGCTGCCCCATTTTCCACATCAAGGATAACAGACAGGTAGTAACGCTCCTGTTTTTTGTGGATTTCCTTTTCTCAATCATGAGGTGACACAGTTATCTAAAACCCAACACATTTGCTATAGACTGAGTTTTAAGACTGGAGGCTGTGGGGTGGAAAGTGTAGCTGGTTGATGGACCAAAATATAAAAAAAGACAAATAACAGTGATGAGAAACAGGAGCACTTTATTTTTAAGTTTATTTACTTATTTTCATATAATTTCTTGTACCTGGATACCATCAGACAGTAGACTGGGTAAGGAATTAGACCTGTGGATTAGAGGTGTCATTTTGGGTTCCTGAGGTGTACACCACCAATTTCTGTGTTTTTCTATAGCGATGGTACATTATGTAGATTCCTTAAGTAAATACACCTGTCTCTTTAAATATAGTTAAATTGATATGGAATCATTTTTCTAAATCATCTTCAGAGTTATACCTTTAATATAGATTTTGGTATTCATACAAGAACACCATTTGTCAACATACAGTAAATGTTGAGAAATAAAACCAACCTCTGTATTATTAGTGTTAAGAGAAGTGCTATTGTGTCCTTCTTGACTCCCTCGCCTCTTGTATTCGTGAAGAACTGAAACAGACCCTGTTGGTCTTTTGAGGTTTAGTAGCATCCTCACTCATCAGCCTGGACCAGGCAGGGTTGGCCCTGAGTTTGAAGGAGGGCCAGAGCAGAGTTTGCTCAACAGGCCATATTTCTTTGGTAACAGGACCTGACTGCACTACACCAATCTTGTGATGGCAGGGGTACAGCAGACTGGTTTGGCGTGGGCAAGGACAGCGATGCCACACAGAAATGGCAGCGGAAGAGTCTGCGCCACTGCAGCCAGCGCTACGGCAAGCTGAAACCCCAGGTGCTCCGTGAGATGGACCTCTCTAGTCAGGACAACCTTTCGTTGGCCAGCACTGAAACACCGCCGCCCCTCTACGTGCCGGCCCACCAGCATGGCATGCAGAAGGTACAGAAGCTCCATGCCTCTGGCTTTGGCTGCCCCTTCATAATTGTATGAATTTTATTTTTTGAGTGACAACAATCTCTTTTTGGCTTATGGAAACAGTTCTGGTAATTAATGATGTGTATGACTGTGGAAGTGATTAATATGAGTTGTATGGGAATTACCCTGGTCAGTACAAGAATCCAATTAACATTTGGCTCAGAGGAGATGATTTGAATTTGCGATTATACAAATTTATACATTTTTTAAATTTATCCACATTACAATTACATAGTGCAAGCTTTTCTCATTAATGTAAAAGTTAGTGAAAAAGACACTTGGAGGTCATGTGTAAATGTGAGTGTCACATTCACTGTCAGCAGACTTAGTTTCAAACTGCCTCTGCTCTGCCACTCATGCCTCCTATAGATTGTGGACCCCCTGGCACGGGGGCGAGCCTTCCGTATGGTGGAGGAAGGCGATGGCTACAGTGTTCCCCACACACCCATCACCCCTGGTGCTGCATCTCTCTGCTCATTCACCAGTTCCCGTTCAGGATTCACCCGCCTGCCTCGTCGGCGCAAACGGGAATCCGTGGCAAAAATGAGCTTCCGGGCCGCTGCTGCATTGGTTAAGGTGGGCTACCCCTGCTACCAAGAGTTTACCTTTTAAGCTGCTTCCAATAATAAAATTTCACTGCAGTCTATTTGGACCACTAAGTAATAGATATTTTTACATTGTGTTATCCAGTTAAATTTAGTCATGTTGTTTCAGTCTTTCAATCACTGCCTTTCAATAAACCTTATCTAAACAATGCTAGCCTGCTTTGTGCCACTTCCTAACAGCACTGTTAAGCTACTAACAAATACCTTAATAAGCTTAAATATTAAACATCTCAAAGCAATTTTAATGGTGCCAATATAAATATATGATCTAATTATATATCATAGAATAAGTCATCTGAATACCTTTCTTAAACTGAATCGTCAAACTATTCTTATTCTGTAAGTTGCAGTCTATTATCTAAAAACTTTGCAGCATTATGTGCCATCCCTTTCCCTGAAACCCATCAAGATAGACTGCCATACACCAGGTCTGCTAAGAACAACAGTAACAGATGGGCATGGTAATTCCTTTGGAATCTGGTAAAATATTTTCCTGTTAGTCTGTCTAAATATTCTGGAACTCCAAGCTCATCCTGCTCCAGCTGTGAGCCTGTTATATATTACTTTCAAAATGCTGTATCCTGTTTATTTTGCAGTTACTGGCATTTATGAATCAAAAGAACATTGTTCTTTAATAAACAAATAAAAAAACAAGTTAATGTGTGAGTTCTACTATAAATCTGCATATAAACAAATGAGTCAGAACTGTTAGTAACGCAGGAGTAACAGAAATATATGTAAATATAAGTGTATAAATATTTTTTAAATAACACAAATTGATTTTGCTTTCGTTCAGAGTTCTGTTATTGAATGTTCAATGTCCGTTCACCTATTAACATAAAAAGTAGTTTTTGCTTTTTATTTGTTTTATACATAGCTGTTAAAACAGTCCCCCCCTTACTGAAACTATGTCTCGACCCAAGTTTCAATTTGTTTATCTCATCTTAGGAGCTTTTAACGAAACATTAAATGAAACATATTGCCATTTTTGGTGCTGATGTCAATAACATGAAATTGATGCTATCCTTGTAACAACCATGAATTTATGCTCTGTGTATAGATGTGTGTGATGACGATCAAGTAAAGCAATAATGGCTCTTTGCTCTTGGCTTGTATTCCTGTATGTGTTTGGAAAGTGCCAGTGGCAATGGGGACATGAATGCATTTCATCATTGTTTTTTTTCCCTTACAAATCCACCTCAGGGTCGATCACTCCGGGAAAGCACCCTACGGCGGACTCAGAGGCGTAGCTTCACCCCAGCTAGTTTCCTAGAGGAAGATACCATGGATTTCCCTGATGAGCTGGACACCTCATTTTTTGCGCGGGTAAGTAAGAGGGAGTCGGGTAGAGTAGCGAAACACAGTACTCAAGTAAAAGTACTGCTACTTTCAGGAAATAATTCAACATTTTTTTTTAAATACTAATTTAAAATTTGCTTCAGTAAAATTTCATCAGGTCAAAAAATCATTTAAGCACTGAAGTTACTTTGATTTAAATTTCAATTTTTGATGTTGCAAACTGCTTGCAATAAACAGGTTAGTCTTGATCTTTCAAGAAATTAAACATGCTAATAATATGAGATATTATCAATTAGACTAGCCAAAAAGTGCATAAAAAGCACCAGTTTGGTTGGTCGTATTTTAACTATGATTTAGCTGACCCCTTTGTCTGCACTAACTTACAATAATAAGGTTTGTACGCTAAGGTAATTGTAACAATTTACCTATGTATAGACCTGGTTAATTTTTACATTACAAGTTTAGGTCAATTACCTTGATCAAGAGTTCTATAGCAGGAGCAGGCATTCAAACTCATGCCCTTTGGTTGCAAGGTGACAGCAACAATACACTAGTGAATGAAGTTATCACTTATGTTCTATTTAGATGATGCCTTCATTCAAAGTTATTTACAGCTATTTAATATTTTAGTTAGCCAGAATTTATAGAAGAGATGTAAATGATAAATATTTTTCTCCAAGGCAGTACAGCAGTGGGAAGATTGGGATTTCAACAGAAAGTCTCTAGGTTTCAAGTCCCAGACTCGGGTCAAGACTGCTATACTACTGACTGTCTCATAATAAGACAAAGGAGATGGAAAGTATAACCTTTCAATAACAAACAAATGAAAAACTCCAGTTAACCTAGATGCTCAAACTTCAAACAAAAGTTTTAACAAAAAGGTTAAACAGCTAAGTGATATTCTATTGCTAGTGGTGACAGAAATAGCCTAGAGAGGATGTTTGCACACCTGGTTACATAACTTGGCAAATAAGATAAACAAAAGAAAAAAGATGACAATGAAGACAAAATTTTATTGGTTCACCCTAAAAGTAGCTGTGACTGACAGCTAAATATAGCAGGTGAAGTCTGTTGTTTTCAGGAATACTGTTTTTGCTATAATGGCTCTTGAAAATTAATATCTGTATACTGGTATCCAAATGGAAACTTTTGCTATAATGAATTGTTATCCAAAGCTTTTCCATAATAAAAAAAAAAAAAAAAAAAAAAAAAAAAAAAAAAAAAAAAAAAANAGCTCTATATGAGTACTATAGTAGCTTAATTAGCTTTTCCAAAAAAAAAAAAAAAAAAAAAAAAAAAAAAAAAAAAAATCAAAAACGAATAAAAATCAAAATACCTTAAACCTACAAATACTGTACAGTACCATATAGTGTACTGTACTAAAGTAATACCTTATGTAAACTCATGCACTATTAATGAATTTATCTGAAGCAAGACGTGTGAATGCCAAGGTGTTATCAACTATTTCCACCTGTTTTGGTTTGTCTGAACATGGTTACGCTCTATCACCACATTTATTGCACATTTCTTTTCTTTTTTTTAAAATCATGCTAAAGTTATGGGTAAATAGTAACATAGGTCTTTTCCAATGGGCTATTTTTCTCCATTTATAATAATATAATGGGAAATAGGCACTTGGTATCAGAAAAATTCCGTATCTGACGTTTTCAGGGACAAATTATATTTGGGCAGCGAGGAATTACTGTACTGTAGAGGTTCAGGTTGACATTGGTTATTTCTCAATGTTTCCCTGTAATAAAATGTTGCATCTATATCAATGCAAAACCTCTACAATGCAGGAAATGGCAATGTGGTCACGCAGCAGCACTCACATCAGCAGATGGCTGTAAGTGTTGCTGATCCTTAATCCAGCGGTAAACAACCCCACCCATGTATCCTGTCCACCTCTCTCCACAGGATGGTTTGATGCCTGAGGAGCTCTCCACATATGCAGATGAGGTCTTTGAGTCTCCATCTGAGGCTGCCATCAAGGAGGCCGAGGCTAGCAGGCCAGTGGAAGAGGCTGATCTGACTGGCAGCGCGTTGGACAAGAATGAGCTGGAGAGGAGTCATCTCATGCTGTAAGTTTCACCATTGTGGAACTTAATATACACACACAATACATCATCCATCATTTTTGATGAGGACCATCTTCATCACCATCTTTCCAACAAGGATGGGGGACATGGTTGGTTTTGCTGGAAACTGTGGAGATGACTTGCTCATAAATTGAATTATAGCTTCAAAGACTTACATAGTATCAGCCTCAGTTTCTCTTCCCAGTCCCATCTTGTTCTAGTGGTAAGAGTCCACACAATTGGAGATGAGATTCAAGTTTAGTGGTTGACCAGGACATCAAGACACATGCATGCATGCACGCTTGCCTTACTTTGATGAAAGAGATTTCTCATTGAATCTCTCTTTTATGCCATAAATGATTACAAACCCCATTTCTGGAAAAGTTGGGACATTTTGTAAAATGCAATAAAAACAAGAATCTGTGATTTGTTGATTCTTTAGAACCTTTATTTAACTGACAAAAGTACAAAGAAAATATTTCCAATATTTTCACTGACCAACTTAATTATATTTTGTAAATATAAACAAATTTAGAATTTGATGCCTGCGACACACTCAAAAAAGTTAGGACAGAGGCATGTTTACCACTGTGTTACATCACCTTTCTTTTTAATTACACTTTTTAAATGTTTGGGAACTGAGGATACCAATTGTTGCAGTTTTGCAAGTGGAATTTTTGCCCATTCTTGCTTGATACAAGACTTCAGCTGCTCAACAGTCCATAGTCACCGTTGTCTGATTCTCCTCTTTATGATGCACCATACATTTTCAATAGGATACAGATCGTCAAGCACATGCACTCTGCTCTGTGTCTACGAAGTCACACTGTTGTAGCACGTGCAGAATGAGGCCTGGCATTACCTTGCTAAAATATCAATGGACTTCCCAGGAAAAGACGTTGCCTTGATGGCAACGTATGTCTCTTTAAAATGCCAATATATGCCTCCGTGTCAATGGTACGTTCACACATATACAAGTCACCCATACCATGGGCACTGATGCACCCCCATACCATGACAGATGTTGGCTTTTGCACCTTTCGCTGATAAGTCTGGATGGTCCCTTTTGTCTTTGGCATGGAGAACTCGACATCTGTTTTTCCTGAAAACAAGCGGAAATGTAGACTCATCTGACCACAGCACACATTTCCACTCTCTTTTGGACCATCTGAGATAAGCTTGGGCCCAGAGAACTCAGCGGCGTTTCTGCATAGAATTGATGTATTTTTGAACTGTTTGACATTTCTCTCACGAAGTTGGCACAAAGTGGTAAGCCATGACCTATCTTTGCTTGCAAAAACTGAGCCTTTAGTGGATGCTCCTTTTATACCCAATCATGATACCCTCACCTGTTACCAATTCACCTGCTTATTGTGGAATGTTTCAAAACGGTGTAACGTGAATATTCTACGAACTTTTCACTCATATTTTTTTCACTCTTATAGTCTTATACTTACTGTACAGTCCTTTTGCACTGCAAAAAGCTAACTCCCCATCTGTCCCCAGGCCCCTGGAGCGAGGCTGGCGCAAAGGCAAGGAGGGCCCCACGGTGCAGCCAAAGGTGCGCCTGCGGCAAGAGGTGATAAGTGTGAGTGGACAGCGGCGAGGCCAGCGAATATCTGCCCCAGTCAAGAAACTGTTTGCACGTGAGAAGCGACCATATGGCCTCGGCATGGTGGGCAGGCTGACGAATCGCACATACCGTAAACGCATTGACAGCTACGTCAAGAGGCAGATCGAGGACATGGATGACCACAGGTACTACGCAGCCCCACCACCCCCAGTGTGAGAGGGATGCAGGTGATGCTTGTTTTTTTTGTGCTGTAACTTGCTGACAGTGCCCACAGTAAAGAGAGCAGGGTAACTGTGCTGGCAGACAGGAAGCAAGTCATAAGACGGCAAAAGATATCCTTGCAAACTAATGTCAGATTTTTGTTTGTTCTGTTCTAGGCCTTTCTTCACATACTGGATCACATTTGTCCATCTTCTGATCACAGTGTTGGCAGTGTGTATCTACGGCATTGCCCCAGTGGGCTTCTCCCAGCATGAGACCGTGGACTCTGTGAGTAATGCTTGTCTTTGTTCACATGTCTTTACCCTCAAACTGTCAAGTCAAAGCAGCTGCAGCATGTGGTTCTGCCTCACCTGAATACAGCTGTGAGTTTCTTTCAATATGTCTGTTGGCAGCGCTTTTAAATTTTGCTTTAACGGTGTCCCTTTTTTTAGGTTTTAAGAAACAAAGGTGTGTATGAAAATGTCAAGTTTGTGCAGCAAGAGAATTTCTGGATTGGTCCTAGTTCGGTAAGGAAAGTATAAGAAGAGTAACACTTTAGTAGCTTGGTTGCTCATCTCCAAAGTGCACACCTTTATCTGGCCATTTATTCAGCAAACTTTTTTAACTAAATCATTTTGAAGTCCTGCAGCAGACCAGAGTCCGGTTGCCTCAGTGCAATGTTATCACCTCTTCTATAGGAGGCACTCATCCACCTGGGTGCCAAGTTCTCCCCCTGTATGCGCAAGGACCAACAGGTATACAACCTGATGCAGGAAAAGAGGGAACGTGAGAGAAACTCTGCCTGCTGTGTCCGCAATGACCGCTCAGGCTGTGTGCAGACATCTGCTGAGGAGTGCTCTGTAAGTCCTGCTGCACACACACTTAGTAATACAAATTTACCTACTTACACTTACAAACATTGAGAGAGATCCACACAGAAGCACGAAACCATACATACATATGGGGACAAATATACAAAACCCTAAAATTTCACATCCATATCTATGCACAAAGTGTATAGATATCAATAACAAATGTTTCATTATTATAAATCATCATCATCTGTTTTTCAGCATTTTTGGGGGAAACCTCAGGTTTGCTATTTTCGCTCCAGTGTTGTCAATCATGTGTATATTCAGCTGTCAGCATTCATGTCTGTGGTAACTTCTTCAATCCATTTTTTTCTTAGCCTGCCTCTCGGTCAGTTCCAACTGCCAGATACATGCATTTTTTTGACCCAGTCATCCTCTTCTTTGCACATCATATGGCTTTACCAGTGAAGGTGGAACCTATGTAAAATGGACCCAATGGGTTCAAGACCTACCCTCCCTTGCTCAATGTTCTTGCTTCTAATGTTATATTTTACTAACACATTGCACATACGCCTTATTCTCATTTTCTCCTTTCTAGCTTCCTCCATATTTACAGATTTCCAACCTTTAGCACCCAGGTTTCATTATCATACAAGAAGCATGTCCGAACGTACGGAGAATATTCTCCCTTCTTTAAGCAGGTTGCCTTGGATCTAAGCATGGGAAACAGATGCCTAAATTTCTTTGACCCACATCTTATTCTACTTGTGATCAATAGATCTGCTTCACCTGTTGAGCACAACATGTCTCTAAGCTTATGGAATCTGTCAACATGTTCAAGCTCCTTCACCAACGTCAAAGTCTCAGGCACTGTTCTTTCTTATAATTCTTACTTAGTCTTTTGTGAGCTGGTCTTAAAATTTCTATATGTGAATATTGAGCTAGCTTTCTGGAGGCTGACCTTTGTACAGCTGCATTTTGCATGACATCTGAATTTCTGCCTATTTCCTTTGCCACACATTCTACATGGCCTCTCATCTAATTCCTCATTTAAATGCACATTGCTTGATTACTACCTCCATCACCTCAGTTTTCCCTAGGTTCTTTTTTAATTGAATTTAGTCCATTACATTATTATAAATAACAAATTAATAGATGCATTATTTTAGTGTGTGCTGGGCTAGTATATTATTTGCTTCTTCAGAGTAATCAATGTTCTCTTTCTATGCAAAAGCCACTCATTGTTACTTATTATATTGCTTTTTAAGAGAGGTAAGAAAGAAATTATTTCATTTGAAAATTACAATAAATGTATACTCTAAATTGGGTGGACTACTTAATAAAAAATCTCTGCACTTACTTTAGCAAAAAAACAAGGCCCAGTCAGTAAACATGTGGCATAATTTTTGTTATTGTTATTTCTGACAAACTATAAGGGTGAGAAATGAATGGCATATGAATAGGCATATGAAATTGATATCTGTTCAAGTAGATGCTTCCGTGTCAGAACATGAAACGTGTGCAAACCTTTAGCCAAACGATTTCACCACCCTTTGCATATCCACTTATGTGACAATGTAAACAGTCTTCTGGAGACACACATCATGCAGGGCTGAGGTCATGCACAATGGAAAGTGAGGCATTTAGAAAAATAACTTACTCCTCGGTTTACAGAAGTAGTACATTATAGTACAATTTTTCTAACTCTGCAAAAGAATATTATAAAGGGGGCATCAAGTAGCAAACTGGCTAGTGTCACTGCCTCTGGACTCAGAAGCCTCTGGTTCAAATTTCTTCTCCTAACATGTTTATCTCTGCTTTGGACTAAGGCCACCCTTGCAGTGTGGGTGAAGTGGCCATGGCATCCTAGTGCCCCTCTTCTGGATGGGGAGTTGCGCCAATATGGATCAGTTTGCCACCAGGATCCCAGGTAGCCTTGGAGCTTCAAACCCAACAAGTGGTCACTTTGATTCACAGTGTACCAGCTGTTTCCATGGCAGCCAGCCAGACTAATTCAAGATGTGTTTAGAGAAAGCTGTGCACTCCAGCTTTGCTCGCCCACTCACCCTGTATGCTTCTGACAGGATTTGCCTGGAACCGGCCTCTGTGTCCCCTCACGAGTGGCCTGAGGACATCACTAAATGGCCAGTGAGTAGAGCCACACACTGTGGGCACTGAACACTCTGCACTGATCCCACAGGGCTTACATTTAGGAATGAGCTAAAAGGAATTGTATGTTTTCTCTGCCCAGATCTGTACCAGGTACAGCACAGGGAACCACACCAACCTTCCTCACATCGACTGTGCAATCACAGGCCGGCCCTGCTGCATAGGCACTAAGGGGAGGTGAGAGCGGGCACTGCATGGGACAGCATGGTACACCCAACACCATGCCAGCTAGTCCTCTGATACCAATTAAATGTTTTATGATTGTATAACACTTCTCTTGTAGAGGCATAGAAATTAACACTTGCATTGCTCATTTATCATGGACAGTTATATTTATTTTGTGTAGCTACATTTCCACCTGCATTAGACTATGCAAATGTGATGTTTTCTTCAAAGACACTGCAGTGATTTGCTCGCATATGGTTTCGGAGTAGAG
This sequence comes from Arapaima gigas, assembly GCA_900497675.1. Taxonomy (NCBI): domain Eukaryota; kingdom Metazoa; phylum Chordata; class Actinopteri; order Osteoglossiformes; family Osteoglossidae; genus Arapaima; species Arapaima gigas. The sequence goes on from UFQX01001087.1 coordinate 68,652, forward strand.
TTATTACCAATGACTTTCCCCCGTCTTGCGTTGTGTGCACAAACACTGGGTGTTTTTTTCCACTGGGCGCAGGTGTGAGATCACATCACGGGAGTACTGCGACTTCATGAAAGGATACTTCCATGAGGAGGCAACACTTTGCTCCCAGGTGAGCAACCCAGGGGAGGCCTCCTTTATTGCCCCACTTGTCCACGCTCACCCACAGGGGTCCTATCCTGTGAGGACACTGGGGCAATGGTACAGCACGCTTTCAGGCCATATTGCGTCGGACTATATTCAGAAAGTCAGTAAAGCCCAGTCTGTGAAACTGAACACTGCTGACACTGTCAGAGAATGTAGTGTCAGACTGCACTAAAATACCAGCCATCTTTCAGATAGATGGAGGTGGTAGAAAGAATGCACATTTCCTTAATGACGCTGCATTTTATGACTATTATTATTATTATTATTGTTATTATTTTGTAGTAGTACACTGGATCCTTTGGGGGAGGAGCAGTCAAATTCCCAGTTTTTAAAAAACATTTTTTTGGTTAATTTTCTTTTCAGTTTGATTCCTTCACTGGCCTTCATTCTAGTTAATTTTTTTTTTTTTTGGTAATTTCAGTATTTACCTGATTAGTCAACAGATGGCAGTAAAGTACTAACAGAATAGGAGCTCGGCTCACCCTCACGTGCACTAGACTTCAGAGTTGGTGGTTTTAATAGTGTCACAGAAGGATACGTTACCTTGGAGACAGACACAAAGATAAAGTTGAAAGTGTTGAGAAGATGAACAACCCTGTACACGTTTATCAGCTCAGTCAACAATAAGCACCGAATTGGAGTTTGTCAGTTAATAAAATAGCAAATTAAATAGTCTTGCAAAGAATACTTGAGATTTTTACAGAGCCTGACTTAAAGAGCATAAATAAGGAATTCCTGCGTTATTTAGCCTTTGATGTTTGGGATTAGAAACTAAATGAATTATACAGACTGCTACCAGTTGTGTTTGTAAGTTCAGGAGTAAGTGCAGTTGCATTTGCTGTTATTCACATTTATTTAGATTATTTGCATGACTACAGTACTTAGTCCAGCAGTGTTTTTCAGGATGAACAGGAAGTGGTGTGACATGGTAACGATTGAAACTGCTAATAACACACAAGGAGCTGAGTCATATAAAATAACATTTTAAAACTGTGAGTAAAGTTTATATTAAACTGAATCACTACAGACACTGGGACAAAGGAGGATAAATACTGTTTAATTTTTGTAACCAGTTTCTGCTTCTGTTGTCCCAGATAAACCCCCTTCAAACTGCAGCCAAATGTTTTCTGCAGACAGCAGCTGTTGTAGGCAGCTGTGTCATCCCCACAGGTCATACAGGGAGAGGCGAGCAATGCACAGTCATCCTTAAAGGATTTCTCTTTAATCCCATAAAATGAACTACCAAGTGAGCAGAGTTCCGGGATGCTGCCTGTGACCGGGGTCTTCCTGGCACAGCATGTGTTCTCGCCATCCTCCATGTTATTTCTGAAAAATGCTCTGTTATGAAAAAATGTTTACACTTTTGGGTGGGATTTATGACTGCACAGTAATTTCAGTAGCCTTCAAAGTTTATTAAACAGTGCTGCAGGTACTGTAAAAGTTTAAGAAACACAGCTTATGAAGAATGTAGCATGAAGTTGCCAAAGCTGCCTTGTACCATCCATCCATCCTTCCATCCATTTATCCATCATCAACTCCTTTATCTTGGTCAGGGTCAGAACACTCAGGAGCCTATCCCAGGATCAATGGGTGCTAGCCAATGAGACTACACCCTGGTTGGAATCAATCCATCGCAGGGTGGCCACACGTACACACATGCTCAAGCTACGGTCAATTTTCAAATATATGTCTCTGGACTGTGGAAAGGAACAGAAGTGCCCGGAGGAAACAAACACAGACAGTGAGGACATGCAAACGTCCCAGGTGTGCTGCTTTTTGCAAAAGAAATAATAATAATAGCAGCTCTGTAATGACTTTACATTGGCAGGTGAGGTACACAAAGCAGCTGAGAGATCCTCACACCAACTACAGTGTGGTGAGTAATGGTTCATGTGCCCCAGGTACACTGCATGGACGATGTCTGTGGTCTCCTGCCCTTCCTCAACCCGGAGGTTCCGGACCAGTTTTACCGACTGTGGCTCTCTCTCTTCCTGCACGCTGGGTGAGTACTCTATCTCCATGGCCTCCAAGGGAAAGACCAGTCTCTCACACTGTGAAGGTCCTTGCATTGTTTAAAATTAATGTTTATCAGAGACACACACACACACACACACACACACACGTGCGCGCATGCACGCGCACACACTTCTTTCTTTTAAGCTTGAAACGTATCTGCTTGTAAGCAACAACAAGAACCATCCAATATGTTTCAGTTTCCTATCCCTGCTTGTATAGAAAATAACCAATAGGTGCTTTACTTTAGACTGTCCATCGCATTTGGTATACAGCAAAATGTATAAGTAAAAATGGAAAAGGTAGAATAAGTAAAAATAAAAGGTTAAAGTAGAATAATACAGTAAGACATAATGTTGTAGTATCTTTAAGAAATGTATTTATCCTGAGTTGTTGCAGTCAAAGTTCCCTGTATGTATAAATGCTTAAATAACTGTAACTTGCTTTGGAGAAATGCATCAGCTAGAAGAATAAATAATAAATGTATGTGTCTTGTGTCATCAAGTTCAAAGTGTTCAACTTTCCCAATGCAGAATCCTGCACTGCCTGGTGTCGGTGTGCTTCCAGATGACTATCCTGAGGGACCTGGAGAAGCTGGCAGGCTGGCTGCGCATCTCCATTATCTACATTCTCAGCGGGATCACGGGCAACCTGGCCAGTGCCATCTTCCTGCCTTACAGAGCTGAGGTGAGATGGGCACTTCTGAGTTTGTCTCTAATCCAGATTACCATGCATTCAGTCTCAGTCTGCATTCAGGATGTTGCTGTTTAAATATCACAAATTTGAGAGAAGAACAAAGCTCATGGTCCTTATTTAGTATAGTTTTTTTTTTTTTGTTTTTTTGGATGAGTCATTCTAGTAGTACAACTGATTGCTGCCCCCAACCCCTGTGTCACAGGTGGGTCCTGCGGGCTCCCAGTTTGGCATCCTAGCCTGTCTCTTTGTGGAGCTCTTCCAGAGCTGGCAGATCTTGGCACGACCATGGAGGGCGCTGGGCAAGCTGCTGTGTGTCGTGCTCTTCCTCTTCACCTTCGGCCTGCTGCCCTGGATCGACAACTTCGCCCACATCTGCGGCTTTGCCTCCGGCTTCTTCCTGTCCTTTGCCTTCCTGCCATATATTAGCTTTGGCCGTGCAGACAAGTACCGCAAGCGCTGCCAGATAATCGCCGCGCTGCTGGTGTTCGTGGGTCTGCTGGCCGGCCTGGCCGTGCTCTTCTATGTGTACCCTGTCACGTGCGAGTGGTGCGAGCTGCTCACCTGCATCCCCTTCACAGACAAGTTCTGCGAGAAATATGACCTCAATGCACACCTCCATTGAGGGAGGGGGATGGAGTGCACTGGCACGTGAGGCCAGAGGGCCGGTTCCCATCTCATTTGTACCTCTCTAAACTGCCACACTAGTGTTTTTAATTTCTCTATCAGTCTGGTTGTAATATACCATTTTACCATAATTAGAACTCCATATAACCAATGACCTCCTCTTCCTCCCAGTGTTTCCTTTCCGCTTTCCCACCAGCTAAATTTTCCAGTAAGGTCATCCTTTTGAGTTGTTCTTCAGACTCCGCTCACAAGGGATGCTGGCCCACATTTCTGTGCGTGTTTGAGAAGAAACAGAGGAGTCGGGCTGCTGCCGAATGCTGAAACAGGTCCCCTGTGTCCATCTGGGCTTGGACAGCTCTTCACCTCAACACTACGTTGTTCTCATTTCAAAAGCACTTCACCGACCAGATCTGGGTTTTTATTATTTCTCAATCTCAGAGATGAACTGAACCAGGGGGGGCAAAAGAAGAAAAATAATCTAAGATATGCCTTTGGTGCCTTGTTGATAAATGTACCTACTACTGCCATATTTTTGTTACAGTACATTGCTGCGCAAGTGGTGATGGAAGACTGTGGTAGTGTTTTAGCTACCAGCTCATTACTTGTGACTCAGAATACAGTGAGACAAAACTTCAAACAGCTCAGTGGAGTATTTGTGTGTTTACTGCCCCAGCTTTTGTGCATTCATTTGCTCTCAGCCTTTTTACCATGTGTTTGAGGCCTGTATGCAGAGTTGTTCTATTATAAAATCAAAGATGCGTTCTAAAAAAACAGATCAACTGAATTTGAAGACTACTCACCACAATGTTAAATAATCTTCAGCACAAATGAAACATACATGTGGAGTGACCTTATTAATTTATGTGGTAAAGTCAGTAAAACATTGGCGTGTCACACGAGTCAGTCAGTCTTTCAGTAATAAGTTCAGTAATAGGGTACTAGTTATAACTGTCTTTGCTTATAAAAGTGTGCTATTCACATACAAATTGAAAAATTGTTTCAAGGTCAACAATTAATGGCATGTTTGGTGACAGAAAAATTGAACTAAGTTCTAGAGGTGAGGTAAAAACGAAAAAAAGGAGTTGGGATTGATGACTGCAAAAAAAAGGCAAAAACTGGTGCAGAGCTTCTTTACACTTAGCAGCACTACAGTGTCCAGTGCACTGTTCATCCTAAAGGTAGCTAGTCTCCACTACATTTTATTAGTTTAATGAGCCTTAACAGGAACCGAAGTTCAGAAAATAGATTGCATGAGGATTGGTGGCATTAAACTTTAAGTGCTGTAACTAAACCAAAATATAGTTTTGATGCTTAATTTTATTTCTCATGCATTATCTCCAGATACAGTTCTACTGGAAGTATCAGAGATAGAGGAACTGTCCCTGTACCAAACATCTCAAGAGGCTTTCACACATCTTTTGTTTTTCTTTCTGGTAAACATTTAGACTTTTAAATTGTAATTCATCTGGCCTAAAGGGTTAATAGAATATAGATTCTGTTTTGCACTTACAGCCCGATTCCCCCACCCATCACGTCTGACCTTGAACACTAAAGTGAGGACATGGATATGTAACACATGCAGTTCAGCTCTCACCAACTGGGGGCAAATAGTTCCACTATTTTTACATGTGCTTCTTCTAAGACTAACTATATACTTTATACTTCCCTCATAATTTTGTCTGAAGAAAACAGAATTAAGAAAAGCAAAAAGTGAGTCAAAAGGACACCATTAAGAGGGCTGCTTTCAGTTAGTCATTTGGCACTGACTAATGGTCAGAATTAAAGCTGCACTGGATGATGTGTCATTTGTGATGTGGAATATCTACTGATGTGTAGTAAAGAATTAATTTAAATGCACTGAAGAACAGGAAGGAAAAATGCTTACTTTTTTGCTGCTGACCTACCTTGGTGATTATATATTGCAGGTCATTCCGTTCAGGTCCATATGTCACCACCAGGTGGAAGTATTGTTCCATTTTGAACAAATCCAAAAAAAAGATGCTTCGATTAATTATATATAATTATACAAAAAAACATATAATTAAGTGATTGTGTCCAAACTTAAAAACTGACGTCAGAACCTATTTATGTTGCATAATTTTGATTTCTACATTTGAAGATCACATGACCCAGAACTACGGTTTGAATATAACAGGGTGAAAAATCTAAGCTCTAAGCCACTGTGAATTTTAACAGCTATTTATATAGATACTGTTTTCCATAGCCTTTAATTAACTGAGAACCTTGTTCCTAGATTAAAGACTAATTGTTCCTTATTGTACTACACCCATCCCTCAGCCTGGTTTCCTGGCACTTATGGGAAACTGAAAGCTTTGACAAGTTTTCATTTTCATGTAATCCATAATGCCACTATCTTTGGTTGCAAACCCTGTGAGCCACCTGTGCACTCAAGGTCACTGCAAAGTAGGTCATCTGTAACAGCAAGGATCTAAGTACACAGACTGGGAGTCTAATTGCCAGGCTGTCTTGTCCTTTGAATGGTTTTTTGGACCATATTAATGGGTTTTCTGTAGATGGTCAAACAATAAGCTGGTTACAGGCATTAGATGATGTGGATAACAATGTGAGGTAGGTACATATCTGTGTCCAGTCAACCGAAAACACTCATACTTCAAGAGCAACAAATCAGAAGTTGATTCAGTCAACACATCAAGCCCTGTTTTTAGGACCTCAAGTCAACAGGAGCTTACTACACTTTTCTTTACCATTTTCTGCATGTCACATAGACTTTCAGTAAAAAAAAAAAAAAAATAGGACCTCCCAGTAATAGTGCCTGCAGCACTCACTGGTTGTAGTCCTTAGTCAGGAAGAGTTTTTGCTCTATGGCACTTTGTCTCTCTCACACACACACACACACACACACACACACACACACACACACACACACACACACACACACACACACACACACACACAAAGGTTTGTGAGAAGAGTGCGTTGGACAAGCATTTCCTTTAAGTTTATGTTCTATTTAAAGTTAACAGTGCTTATTCAACTTAAAAATAACATGCAACTGCAAATGCTGATCTTCCCAATTTATTAATAAACACTAATATGTGGACTGTAATATAATTAATATACATACATTAATGTATATTATGTATTAATTGAAGGAGGCCCAAATAGCATAGGTCACACAAAAAAAAGTTGTGACCATTTTGTGAAAGTTATTTAGGATTTCAGTAAATTAAGGTTTTACATAACAGTGTAGACTTTCATCTGCTTCCCATCGCATCATTTCCATGCCTTGTTCTCCTTCCATACGGCTCTAAGGCCTGTCCTTACATCATAGATTCCTCTCTTCTTAAAAATAGAATCTAAATGGACAAAAGAACTAGTTGAGATTGAGTCCATGCTGTTACATTAGCTAATAGCCTATAATTTTTGCATAAAAATAGTTTGATCAGCCCCAATTTGCACAGAACAGCAAAACAGATAAAAATCAGTTATTTGTTTATTTATTTATTTTATTTCATTTTTAGACATTACCAGTGAAGAAAAATGTTTCCTTAATGAAAATCAGACATAATAATATGAAGCATTTTTGGAATTCCATTTCTTGATACATTTAAGAAAAAATTTTTTTATGTCAAGAGATTAGTTTTATGATAATTCGTAAAATCATACCATGTTTTACTTTATTTCTGTCAGTTCAGGTAATCTCTTTTTATGCTGGTTTCATTCCAGCTGAGCCCTAAATTAGATTTTATTCCATTCACTAAAAGCAATACCAATAATTGTTGCTAAATGACGGTGCAGATTGTTGTGTTTCCCGTCAGTTTGATCCATTATAAGGACAATCTAATTAGATCTTCCCTCAGGGTTCAAATGGAGAGGTATGAAAGCATGAGCATCTAAGACAATTGACATTAACTAGCATCTGGACTTTTTCCAAAAGCTCCTAAACTCTACTGAAAGATGGCTTGATTTTTATTTGCATGCTAGGGGCTGGGTGAATGCAAAAGGGAACAAGCACTGTCATTCTTCATGGTGCCATTTTTCTTTTATGCAATGTTGCCCTGAGATCATGAGCACATCTTACAAACACGTGAAGAAAGGTCCAAACAAGCCTGATGTTGAGGCCTAGGTTTTCATAACAACTACAACTGGACAGATTTTTCTGATAGGAACTCTGCAGTTTACATCAGAATTAATTCGATATCTATCTATCTATCCATCTATCTATCTATGTCTGTCTGTCTGTCTCCAGTTTAAACATATTCGTTTGTATATAAAAATGCTTTAAATTAAATGATTACTGATTTCAGTCATGGGCACTAGTGAACTTTTGCAGGTGAACACAGAGGAAGACAGCAATTTTTTACTACCACATTTTACCTTGGACTATTTCCTGTTCACTGTGTCTTTGGGGATGTGTGCTGAGGATCATATGGAACTTTATCAGCTGTCCTCATGCCTAGGAGCAGGCAGGTGTTTCAATAATTTTTCAAGCCTATTGAGTCAAGTGCTGAATGTTTAAAATCCTCTTTAGGTGACCTTTAAATGACACCAGTTTAAGGACGGCCAGTCCTTCTTCATCACAGGGCAGCACCTATGTGACTTTACATGATTTCAGTGATGTGAACAAATAATACTGGGACAGCAGGCTAATTGTACCACAGACAATCTAACAAAAACTAACAGAAGCCAACTGCTGTTGTAGGAATGGAGCGGTACTTTGACATATCATGAAAAAGAGAGCATCCTAGGGCTGCATTATACAGGATTTCACTTGTACTGTATCTGAAGGTCTAAAATCAGCCATGCACATTGAATTCTAATAATATTTTAACCTCTCTTCTGCTTGCACAGAATAAGAAAAGCACTGCAAAGGATTAAAGCCTGAAAGCTTATCAATAGGCATATTAACATTTGTCTTTAACTCAAAGGGATGCTCAAGTATCCTCCTGCAACATATAAGCTCTGCCCATAGGATTATAGATGCCTTGATGTACAGGTGTGCATCGGCCCTTATGGCATATCTCATATGGCACAAGTCTTGTCACCATTTGTCCCTGTTCCCATGCGCTCTGAGGAGAAGACAAAGCAGCAGCTGTGTGTCATTCTATGTCCACCCTCTGTGGAGCAGAAAGACCTTGGCCCTGCCCCCACGGGGTATTTCCTTTAACCAACAAGCCACAAAGACATGGTAATGTGATTATATAGAAGCAGAGCTGCTTCCCTATTAGTTAGGTTTGAATCAGCACACTGATCCGCCCTTCTTGGTCACCAAAGCAGGTCAGGCATCCATCTCTGACCCACAGTCTCCCTTCAGTGCAGGGCTTACTGTGTCTCCACAGAGAATGCCACCTTGGGTGGCCATGTTCCGTCATTTTTGAGGTGCAATGAAGGCTAGGCAGGAAATTTACCAGCAAATAAAACAAAAGTCTTCTCTATCGTCAGTTACTGTGATTTTCCATCACCACAGCTACGAAATAATAATGACGTCTTTATTACAAATTATATTTCTGTTCCTACAGATATTTTGAAATTGACTTTCCACTCCACGCATCCAACAAGCTGTTGAAGTACAAACCCAGGGACTTCCTCCTTTGTATGGGAGCCATGCTTAAAATATTTTCCTTTCCACCAACTGAGCAAATCACTGTTTCTGTGAAGGAGTCACACAGATTGATATCCAAATGGTGCCTCCTCCTCCCCCATTCCCTAACACACACACTCCTTCACATACAGTTACACATGCAAATACCGAAAGATATTCTTGACTGTGTGGTGCTGACAGATTAACCAATCCACCCAGTGACCTGTGACACACCTACACAAAACCATTGCTCTTCAGCACTACATGCTGAGCACCCCCACGGTCCATCAGGGTCTGTCAGGGTTCACTAGGTCGGGCACAATCCGGACCTGGATAGGCAGAAAAAGACAATGAGCTGTGTAGTTAATACACCTTAGAGCAGTCATCAAACCAATTCTCCAGGTCTCAGACCAAGTGAAAAGTATAATTTTAAGTTTGTTGTGGAGAAAATGCATTCCTACAGAGCAGATTACAGTCTCAACCTACTTAGAATTTTTTTCCCATTTATGCAGCCGGATAATTTTACTAGATCAGTTTTAGGTTTAAGTACTTTGTTGAATGCCACCGAGCTGCAAACAATGATGTGAATATTGTGTAAGACAGATCCTTTTGTCTACTTTAAACAGCAATGTTAGCAGTTTTGTATAACTTTGCATAACTAAGATAACTTTGGCTTAATTTTCCCAGTATGTGGTACAGTGGGTTCTGAGACTTGCCGTCATGTGGCACTGTTGATCTCATATTACTTACAGTAGCACCACACGGCTTTCAACCATATGGTTAATAATGTGATACCGTCAATGTTAGTTAGCATAGCTCTACTCTAAATATAAATAAAATAAAAGTACTCAGACTACTATACTACTATAGAGAATGAACTGCTGCACTGGATTCGCTGGGGATATATGGTATATCACTGTCACAAAAAAATGAATCAGTTTTGAAAGGTATAGTTTAGTTACTTTCTAGGATTTGGAATTGTGATAAAGGTGTGAGCACACCTTCAGCTGTACTCAGTAGTAATAATTCCTTGATCAGGCAGCATCACATGCTGCTGCTGTGGCCCATTAGCGTTGTTGACCGGCCGCACACTGGAAGATCACCCCACCCAAACTGAAACAGGACCCCAGCAGCTGTGTGGCAGGTGGATGACAGACGCTCAGTGGTCTCTCCATCACCATCTCACCATCATGATGAGCATGGATCATATGCCCTCCTGCAGGGCAGTGATCTCTGGTGTTCCGCTAAACGAATTAACGTAAATGTACGAGGGCTGGGGGAAATGGACCATAAGTACTACTCTGGGTCAACCTCTGTGACAAGAACAGATTCCATAGCTTCTGTCTGGAAACTTTAACCCCTGTTTTCATTCAGATCACAGCGCAGTGACAGCAGTGCTTCAGGAGGGGATAGCATCCACCCTCCTTCTTGGGTAAAATTTTCCCACAGATGAACTCCACTAAGCCAAACCTACTGCTCTGAGGCGTCTGATGACAGTTTCAAATCCTACAGGGTTGTGGACCCCATCACCTGCTCTACTCAGGGGGCCCTGTGAAAGTGCCCCATGTTTCTGTAGGATTTGTTGAGGTTTAGAGGAACGGTGACTATGGTTCTAGCAGGGAAAACTTAAAAAAGTCTAATTTTGACTGAAACACTAGTAAACCATTACCACCAAACAAGATAGGCATTTATGTCAATCTATTTAGCAGACACTTTTCTTCAAAACAATTTATATTAGATTTATATACTAGTGTTTATTAACTTTTATGGCAACTGATAGGTTCATTCAAGGTGACTCAGCGTGTAAAATTTGCTAAGCTAATTACAATCATTTGCAATGCAACAGAGTAATGTACCACACATTCACACACTAAGGGCAATTTTGAATGACCAGTTCACCTGAAACACTTGTTTGTGGACCGTGGGAGGAATTTGTTGCAAAGAAGGGGAAAATTTGCAAATGTCATCCAGACTCAGCTAGATTGCAAACCCTTTTTGAACTGCTCAGGACATATAAGGCTTACTGATTCAAATGTAGAACTACACATTTTGTATCTAGTTCTGTCATATATATTGATATTGCACAGATTTTTTTTAGTACTTCTGACTTACAGTGCAAAACAATTTTTAACCACTCCTGTTACCAAAGCATTTTTTAAAGCATAAATCTATGATTTATGTGCAACAGTGTTGCCTTTTAAAGCACAGTATAAATTCTTATAAACAAAGCAATAGTAGATTGTACAATGCAAATTAAAGCTGTGACAGAATGGCTGAATAGTTGAACAAAGGAACAACTTAGCCAAACTTTTAAACTAAATCGGTGTTCCAGCAAATGTTTCAGCAACAAGGATATTTCACAAACCATCTTCCAGCCTTATTAGCCTGCATGACAATTTATTTAAATTTTTTGATACTTTTTTTATGGGCTTGTGAAGACATAGCACTTGTGGAGAACATTAAGTCAGTTTTTGATCCAGCTTGAAAAGCATTGGGATAGTTATATTTCAACTTGTTATGTTCTCTCAGAAACTCTGCTGGCGTATTTGACATAAGTGCTGTTCATGGAACAACTAATGACCCCCCTGTCTGACAAGCCATGTGACAGTTGAGAATGGGCGCCCCACACTGAGGAATGCCCCATTGTTCCTTCTTGGAATGTATGTGTCTAATCAGTAATCGGCACAAGTGTGGACTTGCCACCGTTGGAGGAGCGGCCCATATCGCGCGCCAGCCACAAAAGGCTTTTTACTGCCTGGGCGTTTGAGGAGAGGAGAACAGGAACGGCTCTGCGGGGGATTAGAGCAGCTCAACTGCCAGCGCAATCAATGTCAGCACCTCCCTTGCACCAGCTGGCCGCCTCGCCAAAGTACACCGACAGTGATCACTTGGGGTGAATTTAGGCCTGGCCAACAGCACATTCCAATGGCACGTTGCCCTCTACTCTGTTGCTGAAGGTGGTGAAAGTGGTGTATGGCCCTTTCTTCCACATTCATTTTATATCTGCTCCAGATTTGTGCCCCTGCACAGGCAAAGTTAAGATGAGTAATAGCAAAAAACATATCGAAGAAAAATAGTACCCCCATGGCAAAGTGCAATCACTACAACAAACTGTACAAGAGCAACAAACTTCACTCATATCTGGAAAGCAACTTCAGTTCATCAGTTTGTAAATTTAAATGAATTACTTCCTATTCTGAAGTTTTCAGGAGCAGGATGTCAGGACATGCCTTGCAGATTTCATTTTGCAGAGAAAATAAAAAACAAGTCCCAACTCACAAATATGAATTTTCATTTTCTGCTTGTGTTTGGATGGGTTTTTTCTGGGTGCTCTGGTTTCTTCCCATACTTCAAAGGCTATTATTTCAGGAGAACTGGAGATTCTAAGGACTATAATGTGTGTGTGTGTGTGTGTGTGTGTGTGTGTGTGTGTGTTATATTGCTCTGGTATACAGAAGTGTGAATAATTGTAGGAAGTCTAGTGAAGCGTGTCTACCATTGTAAATCTCATTTGATACAGGTGTCAGATAAATGCCACATATTAATCATTGTATGCTGCAGAATTAATAAATGTTCTGCGACAAAAAAATTAGCCTTTGCATTTCACAAGATGGTTCAACAGGTATCAAATCCCACCACACTCTCCTGCCATTTTGATCAGCTTCTTTAAAGAGCATCTAATTTTAACATCAAATTTTAAAAACCTACCAAATTTCTCTCATGCCTTCCAGCTGTGTGTATCACCGCACACAGTGCATATATTACAGTTGTCAAACCGAGAAAAACGTTTACACTGCAAACTGACAAAATGAATTTTTGAGATCTGTTTTTGCTCATTTAGTCTGCTGCCAAGCATGCAGTAAAATTTACCGATCACACAATCTGGACTACTCAACATTTGCACCTTAGGCATATGAAATAACTCCACCACACTTCATAGTAAGACTGGAGTGAGCAAGAAGTGCTTCCAGTCTGGTTTACTTTTGCCAGCTGTTTGAACATTTTCAGTTTTAAATGCTTGCAGCCTTATCAGAAAGACCCAGGTGTGGGGTTTCTCTTCAGCACGACAATATTAAAATGCTAACAGAACCACACCAATAATGAATCTAATATTCATCATGTGCATGTTTTAATCCTTTGATATAAATTTGAACAAACCCCTATTTATCTGTCCTGCGTGATGCATAACCTAACGAAGTGAAGAAGCAACAAAGAATTACCTTGCATGCAAGATGCTGTTATGACCAAAAGCATTTACATTAGAAAAATAATTGAACTGAATAAATAGGCAAGTCACAGTAGGTAGTTATTTGCCATCAGTGCTATCTTAGTTGGAAGAAAATGACTTACAACCTGTTCACACACATCCTGACAAAAGCAAACAAATGCAGTTTCCAGCTTTCATTAAAGAACATTCTTCTGATCTGAGTCTGCAGTAAACAGTCCCTTTCCAGAGTAATTTGAAAGATGTGTAGCACTTTAACATACCAAAAGAACTCATTTGTACCGGAACCTTTGACCCAGGCATTGTTGCTATTTGCATCCCCACAGATTTTTGACGTTTGGATAGAGACTTACAAAAAAGCAGACTTATTTATTGCTGTTTGCAGCTTATTTACTTGGCAATCATCCCACACTGCGAAGCATCAATCCATTTTCTCCTTTCTTTGACAAACACCCAGATAAAAGTGTACAATAATTACAGTGGAGCTCACTGCAGTCATTAAGTTGCCAAGGCTTCAGCTGACAAGTTTTTTTTTGTTTCCCCCCCCCCCACATTTATTGAATATATGTTTTTGCCAAAAGCGCTTAACCAGAACTTTTCCTAGGAGAGGATTCAGAAATCAAAAGCTGGAGAACTGAGTTAAACTATTAATGGAGAACAGACAGAAAACTGCATTTACAGTTTTTTTAACACCGCATGCGGCAGTCACAGTCAATAAGAAACCAGTATGAAATAAATTGATAAAAGCAAAGGGAAATGATCCACTGCTGGAGACTGACTGTTTACTACAGCAACAGATAGTGCTACATTTCCCCACGTGGAATATATGAAGAAAGCCCACTCCACCTGACCAATTTATTTCTGGAAAAATAGGTGCCTTCACCAGCCAACAGAAAAATGCAGACTGTTGATTTAGGGGGTGGCTGGTTTAATAAACAAGCATGGCAAAACAAAGAGTGGCAATAGCTAAAGATCTAATTGTAAAAACGTGGCAAGGAACAAGGGGCAAGCTCAAGCAAGCTTAGTTAGTCCATCCCTGTGTGTGTGTGTGTGTGTGTGTGTGTGTGTGTGTGTTTACATATCTTTAGTCCTCTCAGTTCCTGGCAAGCTGTAATGTCACTAGTTAAAGGAATGATAATGGGTGTAATTCTACAACTTATCGAGGCAAATCAAAGGTGTTGTCAACTTATTCTGCAGTACAATGTAACACCACCAGAGAGCAGGCTGTTAGCTTAGCCCCCATCTCAGTGCACACGTTTTCCAATGGAAATTTGAGCTTGTTTTTGAGTTGAACATGGCTGAAGCACATAAGAAGATTGTAACAGAGAAAATTTTGGAGCTTAACCAAGGTCTATCAAGTTCTCTGATCTGAAAAGCATTTGTAAATGATAAGCAAAACAAAAAATGATGTCATAAAATAGTTTTTTTGTGACGGAAGGCAGGATTATTATAAAACTAATTCTTGTACTACTAGTGTTTTTACTGAAGTTTAGACAAACACCAGATGTGAACCAAACCCTTGTTAAAAGAAATTATTTTTTAAGCAATTGTTTGCCAGCATTCTAATGTAATACTGGCCCAAGTCCCATCTTTATTTGAATCCTTCTGTAAGTGCTGTTATCTGCACTGACTTACAGACTTGCAGTCAGTATAGAAGCACACGGTGAGGCTTCCCCATCTCAAAACAAACTGCAGACAATAAATGTGTATGAAGTGTGTATAGTAAAGTGTTCCACAATTCACTCTGACGACTTAAAGCCAGTAACTGGTATTAACAATATATGAATTTGTGAAATATATACAATATGTACTGTTTTAGCTAATCACTATTACAGGTGCCCCAGGAAAAAAAATTAAAAGCAGGCCTGTTTATTTTATTTATTTGATTTATTCAGTTTGTTGACCACCTGTTTTAATGTAATGATTTTATATCAATTTTTTTGCTCTATCTTGATTTTTAAACTTTTTTATATCAAAGGTTATGCACTCAATGCTATGGAGGCCTAACTACACATATTCTGAACAGGTATCCCTATTTATTGATATATTTTAAAATTTTTAATTCTATTCATTTTTTTGTTGCCCAGTTGGTTTGGTTTAATGTTTTCATTTTACTTTGGTGTGATGATATAGTTAATGAATGACTGCCAGTCAGTCACCTGTCACCTGTAGGCAGCACTGACATGCAGCATGACCTGAGTGGGGCAAGATGAGACTTGCTCAGCTAGCCCTCCCAAGGTGGATGCATGCGGTTAATTTTTTCATGGAAGTATTTTCATGATGGCAGGCAAAGCTGAAGAGTGGCCTTAGTTCATCTGACTGCTGATTTCTTCACCTCTCCTAACAAAGCTATTAGCAGCCATGCGAGAGGTCATTTTTCAATTTATCACACAGTTGCATGATATTGACTCAGAGATGACTGACTTTTGGAGAAAGTGTTTGAATTTAACACCTTACTTGTCTGCTCATCTTTACATTAGCTTACTGCTCCTCTGCATTATTCTGTCCCACACTTTGACGTTGGCGTCAGGAGGAACAGGGACACTGAATATTTATTAGCGACGAAATGAAATAAAGGGGAAAGGGAAGACAACTGCGTGATTGCATCTGAATGATCTTGTATTCAGGCTGATAATAAAAGCCTGACTTTATTAAAGGCACAAATGGTTGCCCGTGGACTCGGGGAAATCAGTGCAAGAGAATGTGCTGTGAATGTAATAAGTCATTTTAAACATATATATCTGGCAAAACAATGCAGGACATCTTAGACCATTTCTCCATACACTGCCTTAAATAGATGCTGAAAGTACTTTTTGGCAGTTGGTAGACCTCTAGTCTTTTTCAAACACCGAAAAAAAGCAACATAAGTCAAGTGTCTCATTTTAGTGTTTTATTTACAGTTTTGTCTTTAGTGACTATTTGCATTTTCAGAAATGAACAGCTGAAAATTTTATTTATACCAGAAAATACTTAATCAACCTTGAGTTTACATCTTCAGCCCTGGTTTGCATTTAGAATGTAGAGAAGCTAAATCCAGAGAATCCATTAGGCAAACTGTGGGCACATCATAGCAAATATATTTTTAGTTTGGCTTTCCAGTGGAACGTAAATATATATGGCAGAGAAACCTGCAAATGTAACAACCTGTCACAGTTCTGGCACATTAATATGAAAAAGTAAGGTACACTTTTGCACGCATCATCCATCCATTTATGATTCCAGAAGAATTTTACAGCACAGCATGTTGTACAGCTCACAATGTCCATGGCTAAACTCACAACAGAGACCCAAGTTACGTACTAATGGATATTTTTTTGCTTGTTTCTACTGTCAGGTTAAATAAGGCTAAATGGAACCTCTTGGCTGGAAGCCGTGTCAATAGGGACCCTGAGAACACCAGGTGGGGTCAAAACAACAACAGACCAAGGTAACACATTTTAGTCTCGTGTCCTGCTGTACATGTTTATTTAATAGCTCTGTGCCGCTGACATCTTCTCACGAGAGTTATGTGTCCTCATGTTGCACCTTTACATATAACATGTTCCCACATTCAAGCTGGCCATGCCAAACCCTTACCCTGACCATTCTCAAAAACACTGGGGGCATTATATATCTTTGCCCTTTGTTTGCTATAATTACCCCTCTCCTCTTTCAAGCCACAGAGCACCAAACCTTCAATTAGACCCTACCTGCATGTTGGCTTTCCACAGGCCTATGGCTGACAAATATAGGACAACTACAGACTTATCCTTCAGCAAAAAGGCAGCTCTTTGGATCCACAGCACCAAGATAAAGCCGGAGTTCATTGGCACAGTTTTGTAGCACTCTAGAAAGACGTTGAGGTAAAAGCATTGAGGGAACAGGTAACACTCCTGGAAAACATATGGAGTCATCAGGGTTTGGTCCTGGAATGACATGGCAGTTGAAACAATGTGTGCGTCTATTTGCCTGGCCACAAAAATGGTCCTTCTTTACATGTTTATGTACCCAGAGAAGGTTAACAAGGTACCTCATTTAGCTAATGTGTCCCGAGAGATAGAGAGAGAAGGAAAATACTTTTGTTTCATCATCCATCCCAACTGACAGCGACCTAAAAGAGCACATGGCAGTGTGTCTATATGTACTAATCTCTGAAGAGCAGGTTTTCTTTGGTAAAAAGGGAGCACAAATGAGCAGGGAGTGGTGTGGAGAAATACGTGTCTAATCCATTGTGCATCTCTGATTGGACATTCTTCTGAGAGCCTCTCAATGGCAACCCGAAAGCATGGCATGTGTTTGCTTCACCTGTTCACCAGAAACGCTCTGTCTGCCTTTGCTACAACCTGATTAGCAAGGGGCTCCTTAAAGACTGCATTTTTCACTGCAGCGATCTCTCTGATGGATAGTTTATTTTTGGATGTAATCAAGTGAGGTTTATTAAGAATTATTTGGACTAGAGCCCAGCTGGATGTTAAAGTCTGTCCTGCATCCCCCTTGTTCCCACAATGTGGCATGCAGTTCCACCTTTCAGGAGATGTGAAGCACTGCTGCCTTGTCAGGCAGATTGAGATTTTTGTGCTTCATTTAAATTCCCTTTGAGATTAATGTCCTTGCTCCATAGACTATGCAATAAAAAGAATGCAAAGACTACATTTCTGATATCTGAAAGGCATCACCTGCAGAGGCAGCATCACACAATCTAAGGGTTCCAAGGTTTTGACAAATAGATTTACATTTTTTTCTTGAAAATCAATTTTCTATTAGATTAAAAAAGCATAGGTAGCATCATACACGATAGAAACGGGAACCAACATTGTCCTTTCTGATTTCCTTATTATTCCACCAAAAAAAATTACAGTATCCTCAGAAATCAAACAATTGGACAAAATAACTATTTATTTGGAATTTTTTACATATGAAAGTGAATATTTTGTTTGTGTTGTTTAATACACTTATGCTTACAACTCAGTTTTATGTTTTTATTATATATATTTTGAAGTGGCACTTATTTATGTTGGCAGATCAGTAAGATATCTTCTGTTGTCTCTTCATTGTCTGGTAGAGTAAACAATGGTGACAATCAAGCAAAGATTATAATTGTCTATGACATACAGTATTGAACTTAAACCTACTAAAACAAGGTGAAAGGTGTACCCCCCCCCCCCCACCCCCAATATCTTAAAAGCACCTGGAATAAGATGATAAGTCAAAGCTTTTCCTTTTTTTCTTAAAGAGCAGGAGGCCCTTGTCCTGCTGGCTTATTGTAGGCACCCATCTGGTGTCTTCATCAGCTCTGCTCTCTGGAGCATACGTGGCTCTGGAGGACCGCCTGAAAGACAGTGGATGACCTCTTCAAGCGCTTCAATCAAAAGGCCTCATTAGTGTAGCTATCTCCCCTGTGCGGCCATGACATTGCGAGTAGTCAAAGAGGATCGAGTGCTGATTAGTGGAAATGACCCGAGGTTCCTGGACACACACTCATATCAGCACAGACCCACTGCAATATCCACTGGATTTTCAGGATTTGGTCTAAACCGCTACAAAGAAATGGCGATCAAATGCAAGAGGTTGAATAATGTGTATTGTGTATTGTGTATAATATTGTGTATTGTTACAGTGCCCATGGGAACACTATTTCTTTCTGATGAACTTGCTTTTAACTGATTGTTTATAATACGCATACAGTATTTCAGAAGCTAGTAAAAACTGACATGCTTAGCTTTGGTCATATATGTGCAGTGTGTACTATTTCAGCTAGTATTACGGGTGCCCAGGCACAAATATTTCAAGAGGCAACCCTATTTCTTTTATTAGTTTGATTTATTCAGTTTGTTGACCGCTTTAATGTAGTGATTCCAGCTATAATTTTTTCCCCTATTATGAATTATTTACTTTGTTTTGATATCAAAGGTTACATATGTCTTTGACATAATGACCTTAAATGTATTTACTTTTAACTGATAGTTAATAATGTAGATATTTATTGATGCTGCCTAACAGCGTCTAGGCTGTTTGGGCATAGGTTCAAATCCACCTCAGTCTGTGGTCTCCCCATATTTATGTGGGTTTTTTTAAGGTTCTCCCATTTCCACCTACAGTTCAAAGACATGCATTTCTGGGCAATTGGCAAATATGAATTTTTTTGTGTGCAGATACGTGAGTGACTGTATGCGGCTACCCTGTGATGGACTGGCATCCCATTCAAGGTGTTCCCATTGTCCATGTCCAGTGATTCTGTGATAGGCTCCCAACCCCTGTGACCTTGACAAGTTAATAAATACTGATGGATGGATACCTTCACAATGGACTACAGTGCAGCAATACCTTGATAAGTGCTCTAGATACTTACTCTCCTCGATTTTCATAAACCACTTGTTCTGGTCAGTGTTGCAGCAGTCCAGAGCCTATCCCAGAATGACTAGGGGCTAGGCAAGGAAGGGTACATCCTGCTTTCGATGCCAATTTTTTTTAAATATAAAATAAATACTATAATAAATTAGTCCAAGGCCTTAAATAAGAGTGCTATTGTGAAACAGTGATGCCAGACGTAGTACTGATCAAGGTATTACTGTATGTTGCCCATTGAACCAGGGTCACAATGGATAACCCTAACCCTACCCCTAACCCTAAGTAGTACAGCATTTGAAGCAATTTTCCTCAGGTCCACACAAACTCCCCAGCAGCTCTACTCCATTATAAGTTGTTGTAGCAATCTGTGAGAGGATAGAGAACAGCCTACCTGCTGACAGCAGTACAAATTGTGTAGTTCTGAAGAATGTTGTTTTATGACCGGGAAGCCTCAAGTTCAAGACCCAGAAGGGGTGCTACCAATGTCAGCTTAATTCACACTTTCTCTGTGAAATTGTCCAGCTGTGTAGGTAAGCAACCAATAAATAAATGTTGGCACATGTCAAGTGACATGAAAATTAAGGTTTAACTTTGGACACGAGGTATCAGCAGACAGTTTTGTGTAAACTGCATCTCCTACTTCCCACAGAAACATACCAATATGGTGCAAGAACTTAGAGCTTCCCCCTGTACTGCATAGTTGAATTCAGGAGGCTGCTGCCAGTAGTTTGTTTCACTCTTTCTCTCTCCTTTTTTGTATGTGGTTGTACAGAACTATTGCCATTATCTCAGATAACTTGTGGTCTTTGGTCCAAGTGTTTCCTGAAAGATGACAAAAAGGCATCTCTCTGGTGCACTGGTAGGCTGGCAGGCGCCCAGTGGTGAGGATATTAGCTTGAATGGCCCCTGTGATGGGTCCCAAGGAAAATAAAGTTCCCATTTTTTCTTTGAGCAGCTGACATGGCTAGTGCTCTGCCTGAAACTCACAGCGCCACCTATAGTTAACTTGGTGCATACAGGGAATAGAGCACATAACACTCTCTTGTATGTTACATGACCTTTGGGGTGTGGAGTGAAAAGAAATGTATGTCTCACACCAATCTATGCTGGAGAATGTATATCTGTTTTCCAGAGTTTGATAAGGTGTTGTGCTTTAAAGAAAAACACAAGAAAGTAGTAATTGATAACTGGTAGAAAAGGATGAATTGCATAAAAGGCAAAAAAAAATGGGAGCTGTCAGCTTGCAGTATCTTCAACTTTTTTGTGTCCATATATACATTTAACATTATTTAACACTAATTTGCCAACACATTCATCCACTAACTGAACCAAGACAAAAAAAAAATACATAGTGGATAGAAACAAGTCTTTCAGCTGTCAAAAACGTGTCAAAAAAGGATGCCATTTTCCGGAAAATAAATCAAGTATCAACCAGATCGATAGTTCTTGAGGTCAGATGTTGTTTCAGAAGAATTCAAAATGTGGTCTGTTTTGAATTTGACTGGAATAATGACATTAGCCATAGTCAACATCCCTTTCTTTTGATATATCTTTGAAAAAATAAAGTAGCTGCACTATTCCAAACATCAATTTGAGTAGAAAGCTGACATTTTGATCACTTTGTTTATGCAAAAAAAAAACAAAAGGAACACATTTAACATTTAGTTCTGCTCATTTTCACACACCCGCTGCTAAACTCATTCTTTGCCTCTACATCACAGACTCAACTGAGAAATATTTTGGTTCACTGTTGTGTTTTCCTACACAATTGCTTTCAATATGTGGAATCTTATGGAAATAAAGAAATAGAATTGACAGCACTGTAAGCTTCAAGCTCAGGACTATAGACCCAAATATTTTTCCGTTGTTGTTTGCTTCATTTTCTCACCCTGACAGTCAGTACAGCTATTTATGATAGAGGTTTGTTTTTATTGCCTTTGCCTCGGAAGCTCCTGCCATTGTCTGTAGGTTCATTCTCCTCTTCCATTTGTTCCTGTATTGCTCCTACTCACCAGAGCTAAGACACAATATGTACATAAAGAGATTTCATGAAGATACATCATTTTTCAGTCACATATCTGCAAAATATCCATATGCCACAATTATGTAGCCTGTGTGCTCTGGGATACTTTACATTAATTCAGTGATGGATTACACAGTGTGACCTTTAGGCAATCACAAGAGAACCTACAGAGCAAGCAATGAATTTGGAAAAAAACAAAAAATTCTCAGCACCTCACTGTGGTTGTTGAGCTGAAAAAAAACTGCATTGAAAAAAATCTTTCTGTGGGACAAGACTGAGCAACTTGTAACGCTTCTTTATTACTTAAGAAGGAAACCCTCCAGTGGAAATAAATGTATTTTTTTCACCATTCTGCTTCCATTTCTTGGACCGAAGCAGGGTTGTGATGGAAGAGGACTAATAAAGAACTGAACGAGATTCACACGCAGCAAATGAAAAATAGCATTTGTTTAATGTGTCCAATCACATCAGAGCAGTCAGTATTGAAGGTTTAATGAAACAGTAAAACATTGTGATCCCCAACACGTCTACCCTTACATGGCATGGCCCTCGCTGTGCTTGTGATGGGTGCTGGCCACTTGACGGCCTCTCGGGTGGTTGCAGTGCTGGGAAATCAGAGCAGTTGTAATGAGGTCACTGGTGTCCTGCTGAACGACGGTCCCGCATTTTTCCTGGGTTTGTGGACTGGGCACTTGCTGCTGGGCCCCATTGCCATCTCCGGTATGGGGCGGCTCTTTCCAATAAGCAGCCTTGGTTAGAATTCCTCACGCGTCTCCCTCAGAGCTCATGGCCAAATGGACACATACAATGCCCTGACCACATGTATCAAAGAGAGGAAAACGAATCAATAAATGCCTGTGAAATGAAGGGGACTTTACATCTAACCACAGCAAATTCCTTTCTCACAGCTTGCATAAACAATCAGTGAGAAAGCATAGCTTTCAACTGCACCAAAGAAAAATATTGTATGAGGAGAAACCATTTTAATTCAGATATAAGCCTTCAAAGTTTAAAATCACAGAATGTGTATCCAAACTTCTAAAAATAACAAAAATAATGTGCTAATCCTGATTTCTGGTCAAAACCACCAGTTAAGCAGTGTGCAGCTAGAGCTATGATATGAATTGTTTAAATAAAGAGAATAGTTGACATAAAGGCAAAGGAATCATTTTTATCAGTTTTCTTTAGAAAAACTTACATAACTAATCTTTTCAGCCATTTGCGCAGCTACATATTTTATGTGTTAATTACTTTGGCCAAGGCTACAAAACTATACTTCCTTCACATAAGGAAGGAGTCTTAAATAGGAAACTGTGTATTTTCATTAAGTTTTGTCAACTTTGAAGGATTCATATTGATTTAAATGTATTAAAATGATCACTGTAATATTTTCCTACACCCACTGTATTTGAAATAGAAACTCTCCTGTAGCTTTGAAACTACAGCTTTCAATAATATGCTCAGAGCAACAGTCATATATGAGTTGCTGTAGGCGGGAGACCTTTGTTCAAATTCAAATGTTCTTTTTCAACAGAGTTGCCATGAATTCTCACTGTCGAGCTGTGTCAATATCCATTCTGCACTCATGTCTTTACTAGCTGATAATATAACCGCATACGTTTCTTTTTTACATTTTTGTGCTCACTAATACAATAATACCTCTGTCTTATGACATATTACTGTTCTTTTTTCTTTATAGGAGAAGACTATATGGTGTAGCACTGATTCATCTCACTGATTCATTATTGGTCTACTGCCCTGCTTACTATATTATGTTTTTAATCTTGTTATGAGGTTATTTGGAATTATATTACATCCCTGTCTGTCTGGGTTTTTGAAAATGTTTCTTTTTTTTCTGACTATACTTGCAAGCCACTACCACTATGTCTATAAATAAAAAATAAAACCATCTGCAAAAAAAGACTTTTAAAAATGTTCCCCAAAGTTAATTTTTTTAACAGTAAACAGGCCTTTTCTTTCAGTTTCTCCCCATTTCATTATTTTAACAAGTTGGCATTTCCATTTGCCTTCCAAGTTTAATTTTCATCTGCTAATTGTCTTTATCACATTTCTTTAAAGGTCTGCTCCTTTGGTGGCGGCAGCTGGTCAGCAGTCATGTGCTCCTCTGTAATGAGTAGAAGGAGGCCTGGGAGCACCTCAATGCGGCCCGGCAGCAAGACGGCTCAGCTCATTAGAGCACCACACAGTGGGGAACACGGGTTCTTTCACTTGCAAGTCAAGTGAAATCCCTTTTTTTAAATGACAGCAAAATTGAGCATTAACATAGAACAGAGTTTTTTCTTGTGTGTTTTGACCTCACCATATTGGTAGTAAAGCATAATACCAGTACCAGCAATACCAAAACACATCACCACATTTTTTTAATCCATTTATGCAGCTAGATGTTTTTTGATGAAGGTGCTCATCTTAAATTCTGTTCTCAAGGCTGTCTAAATGTTTCAGTTTGGCATATTTTTTCATACTCTGTATCTCCTGAGTTATGTATTAGTTATTCTCTATATGATGACAACAGTTTCATGTTTTATTTGTGTCAGTATGCTTTGACATCCTTTAATGTACCTTTCTGTTTCTTGCACAGGTTCACTTTGGCTCAAATGCAGTTGAACTTACAAGAAAAGGGATATTCAGGACAAAAAAAGGGCCGATTTGCCTCTTCTTACTCAGGTGGTCCTGGCAGAGTGGTGGGCAGTGGCTCTTGGGAATGACAGAACTGACGAAGCCAGCAGAGCTCACGGGAATCCGCCTGCACCCATGTACCCCCCATGTGTCAGCACCTTGAGCGTCATTAGTGAGAACCAAGACACCTCATCTCCTCCTCTCCTCCCCTCCCCCACATCTTTCCAATTAGCCACCCACCCACGGAGCCCACAGCCCCCAAGGAACATCACCAGATCTTGTTGCGCAGTCTGCACAGCGACTCAAAACCCCAGAATGGGGCTGTCAAACAGGTGCTTGTTCATTGCAGACTGGGCAAAGTGCTGTGTTTTAGAGAACCCTTCAGGCCTTCTTGATTGGTACTTGATTAATCATGTCTAGTTCCACCGCAGCAGAATGCAGCATTTAGTCGGCAGCTTTCATTTTGCCTTTAGTCTTTTCCAAGGAACATTAGGAGTGCCAAATAAATCACTCAAATTGTGAAGATAGAGTCAATTTTTTTATTTCACTTTTGAATTTCTTGATAAAGCCGGTTTGGTTTAGATCCAGATGCCAAGTTCTGTCTCTAAGTGAGCATCTCTTACAAAAGCGCTGCACTCACATGGTCTCCCAAATAGCTTTCCAGCAGGATCGTCCGCTTCAGCGTCTGAGGTTTGGCACCTCGGCTTCAGATTCAGCACAGCAACAGGGAGGGCTTTGCGGGGGGGGGCATCATCCCTGTTCCCAGAGGTCACCTGTCTAAGCGCAAGAAGTATATGACCTTTGTTAGACACAAAAACGCTATCAAAAGTTTTGAAGTGAACTCACGGTGAATTTTTTCCTCCACTGCTTTGGCATCTAGGTTCTCTGTACAGGCTATAGGTTTGTAATGATGCTTTGTTAACTCATTTTTGTATTATTTTTTCCCACAGTTTAACATTCATGAAATGACTATTTCTCTTCACATATAATGTAAACACTACTTCTTTTTCATTGACGCTGTCATTATTCTGTAGAAAGCATCAAACTTTGAGTTAAAAAATATTCTTAACCATAGGAAGATCACGGGGAGTATGAATATTAAAAGAATTAAATTTAATAAACACAACTCTTGTTACTTGTGCATCTGCTGAATGCTTAACTGTAGCTAGAGGCACAGGTACACATTGGAGGTTTGAATTAGTTACACTAGTCGTGAATGTTGACAAATATTATGTCTAGTAATTATCACAGTTGAACACACTCATGAGCACGCGTTCTTCACCATGCAGAACAACACAGACATGTCCTCTCCCCCCCACACACAAACATGCTCTGCTGTTCTCCTCCCCACCCCCATGTTCCACCACCAAGCCCTAAAGGACATCTCTTGCATCCCTCTGCGTACTCCAGTGTCCAATTAGAGCTTTTGCACAGTGGCACAACGGCACAAGGTGTGTGTTGGTACAGTGCTTCTGTGTCGGAGCACACGGCCATGTGACTCAAACCCCCTTACTCCCCATCTGAATGCAGGTGGTCTGGCATGGGTGGCACATCCTCAGGTGTGAGGCAATGCTTCACCAGAAACAGATAACACTGCCGCCTCTGCCATGCTGGCTCCTGCAAGCTTTCATCATGAGTCAGTGAAGGTGAAACACGAAAATACATGATTTGTTCAACTGCAAAATGTGTTTTTTTTTTCCTCTGTCATATTTCTTATTTTTCAAGCTGTTCACTTATCATGAGCTTATCGTGATTCAATTTATAGTTTTCTGTTGTGCTGGGAATTTTGAAGGCCTTAAGCAAACTTTACCTAAGAGGGACGCTGTGTGTCTGTGTGTACATCCCTTTTAATTGTCTGGGTGAGTATCTGCATGTGTGTGTCTTTGTTTGTATGTGTGTATGTCTGTGTGTACAAAGACTTATTCCATAATGAGCTGAGTAAAACCCTCCTTTGTGGGAAGTGGCTCCAAATCAGCACAGTGATCCATGAATATTCACAAGCTGCTGAAGAGCAGACTGTGTCACCTAACCTGCACCTGCAGCTCATCATGCAGGGAGGGGTAGGACATGGGGATGCTGGGAGAGCCCAGAGCTCCTCAGACCCCATCCCCCTCTGCGTGACCACCCCTGCCCCCACCCCTTGCCATAAGCAGGCAGATGTGTGTTGGATAAGCAGCCTAAGAGGAACAAGCAGCCTCCCGGTACAACTGACTGCTCTTAATTAACCCCCAGCGATGAGTGGGGGCTCTTGGCTGCACTTGTTGCTCCTGCTTTCCTCTGTGTGGAACCTGAGAGATGTTTCCCTTCGCATGCCACGTTCTATTTGCCACCCTCACATTTGAATTGTACAAAACACTTGCATATGTTTAATGCATTTACGGCTCCAATTCACGTATCACAGCTCTTCAATTATTCATAATTGTTCATATAAATTCAGAAGACAGCCTTGATACAGGCAATGAGCTCCCAAACAAAACATACATTTATATTTACAACGATGTATGAAAGTCTAGTTAGCAAAGGTATTTTACTTGCAACCAGTAGTGAAGCCAAAATTATTAAATACAGTGTTCTGGTGCAGTTTTGAAAAATGACAAAATCAATTCATTTTGTGCTTATTCGACCACTTTAATCATAATAGGGACTGGGCTCTAGAGAAATACTTTGCATTAAACCTATCCTACCCACGTACTTCATTACCACAGAGGTGATAAAGAAGGATAGATGGCACATGGTATTAAATGGAAAATGCATTTTTATTTTTTCAACATGGAATCAGTGAAAATTGTGTTCGGTTGTTTTTTTACTTAGAAACCACATCCAAAAATAAAGCACCTAATGTCATTAATATTGCCTCCAAAACATAAAAGAATAAACATTTCACGGTCTACGATGCTGTAAAATGTCATTCGAGAATTTTTCAGTAAGAAGCATTGTTTAAATGATAGACTTGGAAAAAGTCTATGTACCAAAACATGAAACCTTTTTATTTCCAGGACCAACAGATCACTAAATGTAAAAGGTACATGTAAAAACCATTTAGCATTATTAACTGATTTCCACGAGAAACCAAATGACCTTTTAGAATATGAAGACATAATTTTCATTAGTGAAAATGAGTTTTTTGGAGGCAATTTGTGAAAAGGAGCTTTTGAATCATTTATAGAAACATCTGAGAGTGTGCACGTCTACGAGAGTTGCGTGTGCAACGTGCAGCTTACACAACAAGTAAAGAGAGCTGCCCTGAATGACTCAATCAGACGGCCTGCAGAGGGAATGAAGGAGTCATGGGGTCGCACAAGAGGGTGAGAGACAAAGGAGATGCGTTTCCCCTGAAAATGGAACCTGGATCAAGCAAACCAGGAGCAAAGCTGGCTTCCCTGGGCAATGAGATGGGGTGTGATTAGCAAAGCACAAAGCAGAGGGAAAGGTGTAGTATTACCCAGGCAGCTGCGGGAGCCAGATGCACGGCTTTGCAAAGCAGGCCCCCACTAATCAAATGAAAGCCCTAGCCAGCGGGGGCGATGGATGCAGGGTGCTAAACTGGACTTACAGTTAATTGAACATGGTCGCTGTTTGGAGGCATAGACGATGGCCAGCAAGCGGGCTAGGAAAGTCCATGGACATGCACACAAGCACATGCAGTCTGTATAGATGCAAACAAAGGCAAGTTAGCATGTGAGTGACACGGGCAAGAGCCAAGCTCCTCAAATGAAAAAAATCATACATCGTCAGTATATGAGTTGAGCATATTAAACCCAATTCTAAAAGCCAGAGGAATAGATGAACCTAAGGTTAGCCAAGGACAGACAGCATAGCACACAGAGTACGTTAAATATTGCTCTGTAAACACAGCTCCTAGCAAGCAAGCCTCCTTTGTCCTTCTTCCCACTCAAGAAGGACTAAAGCCACTGAAATCACAATAACAGCCGTGACCTCTGTAGGCACATTTACTTTTCACTGCGATCAGAGCAGCCTGGTTATTAATGCTCACTGAAAATGAGGGCGATTTGGTTAAACTGTGAAAAACTGTTTTCTAAATAGAACTGATTATATAATGAGGACAATATCGTGCCTTATGTTTTGGAAACTGGTTTAATATATACTTCAGTGGAAATTGCAAGAAAAGCATACCATCCATCAAACCATTTTCTCTAACTGCTTATCCTGACTAGAGTTGGGTGTTAGGCTATGAAACTGCCCCTGGATGGGACACCAGTCAAATAAAACATAGCACTGAACATAAATATTTAAGGAAGTATAGTGTGACAAAGGAGGTCTGCCACAGTTAAGGGCTTACATGAAATCATGCACCATGTAGCTAGTTTGGTGGGTGCACACACCTAAATTTGCTACATTTCCATTAAAAAAAAACCCAACACACATTCAACTTTCCCTTCTGTTTTTTATAAGGTTTGCAATGTTTAACCCATACTCTCTGTTTCACTGTTACATCTGACTAAAAGTCCTAGTATGAATTCCTTGTACGCTCACCAGCCACTTTATTCAGTAAACCATTCTAATACTGGGTGGGACTCTCCTTTATTCTAAGACCAGCCTAATTTCTTTGTGGCACTGATTCAACAAAGTACTGGAAACATTTCTGAGAGTTACGGGTCCATGTTGACATGATTGCACCACATAACTGCTGTTATGTAAACATGTAGCATTCAAATGATGCCCAAGTGATATTGGGGTCCTAGTGTGTGCCAAGAAAACATCGTCTACACCATTACACCACCACCACCAACCTGAACTATTGATACAAGACAGGTTGGGTGCAGGGCATACCTTTTACGCCAAATTCTGACCCTACCATCTGCATGTTGCAGAAGAAATTAAGATTCATCAAACTAGGTGACGTGTTTCCAATCATCAACTGTCCAGTTTTGGTGAGCCAGTGCCCACTGCTTCCTGTTTTCGGCTGACCAGACTGGAACCCAGTGTAGTTTTCTGCTGTTATAGCCAACCCAAATCAAGGTTTGACATGTCGTGTATTCAGAAATTATTTTCTGCCCACCACTGTAAAGAGTGGTTATTTGAGTTACTGAAGCCTTACCGTCAACTCGAACAAGTCTGGCCATTCTCCACTGACCTCTCTCGTCAACAAGGTATTTCCACCCACGGAACTGGCTCTCATTGGATGTTATTTCTTTTCTACAGCATTTTCTGTGTTGACTTTGGACACTAGTGTGTATGGAAATCCCAGGAGAGCAGCAGTTTCTGAAATACTGAAATCACCCCGGCTGGCACTAACAACCATGCCACAGTCAAACTGACTTACATCGCAGTTTTTCCCAGTTTGATGTGAACATTCACTGAAGCTCATGACCTGTGTCTGTGTAATTTTATGCATCGTGTGTACAGGTGTTCCTACTAAAGTGGCCAGTGAGTGTACACTGCCCGTTTGTATGTCACACAAGCAGCTAAATGAGATATTTGTAACATTTTATTATCTGTAACTATGTGACCTTGTATTTCATTATAGCCAAAGATCATGAGTAAGGGTAAGACTTGTGCATACGCAAGTCAGGTAAATATTAATATGAGTTCTCCTGTTATATTGTTGTCCATGTTTGCTGTGTATTGTTGTGACACCTTTTTGTCTAAAGTGGTTTAGTCATTCCTAAACCAAAAGGAGAGGCTATTTAAAGAGTGTTTTGCTGTTGAGGAAACTAATGAGAGCAAGGCCTGCTGATGATCTTTGGTTATGAATGTCATGTAGAGAGACCTTTTGTAAGTACTGTATATAGCATTTGTTCAATTAAAGGTTTTGTGCACTTTTGGAAACACCCAATAAAGCCAGAGCTGCTACCAGTGTGGTGAACGTGGATAAAAGTGCATTCAAGTGAGCACGTGTTTATATGTTTCAGCCAGCATCTATCCGTGCAGTGCACTTCATTAGCTTTTTTCACTCTTTCCTGAGAAGCCATCTAAAATCTGAGCATCATAAAAATAATTTTAGCAATGTGGTTTAAAGGAAGGATATGTCAGAAGCAAACAAAAACCCGTGTCCTTTCTGCTGCTTTGGGTTCCCACAGCTGTAAAGAAAAGATTTTTTCTACTTTCTGTACAATTGCATTTAACATATGATCAGGTTTTTGGTTAGAATCAAATATGCAGAAGAAGTTGCACAGTGTGGCAAATTAAAGCATGATTTCAGTGGAAATGGGAGGTGAGGAGATAGCAATAGGAAATCATTGCCAATACTACTGCCTATAGGAACAAATGGGGCCTCATGCAGACAAGGCGCAATGGTCTAATCTCATAAAAGCACTATAAAAAAATTGGATTAATGAATTCTGGAGGGACAGGGTGAGCTGCCATAAGAGAGCTTGGTTGAGGGGTCTTGGCAGTGCGTATCACAGTGGTAAGCTGTAGCGTAACAAGCCATATGCTGATGGTTCTGTGGATTATCTACAGACATATACAGTACTGTGCAAAAGTGTTAGACATGCAACTTCGATGTCTATTGAGAAGTACAGGTAGATCCTTATCTACCATCAGGGAGGTTTCTGATTGATCCCAAATTCATTCTGGAGCCTGAGAATGACCTCAAACTCCCAATCTGTCATACAGAAGTATCTTCAGCAAAAGGAAGGAATCCTGCAACAGATGGTATGGTCCTCATAGAGCCCTGATCTCAACATGATCAAGTCAGTCTGGGAGTACATACAGAGACAGTCAAAGTCTGCAGAAGAACTGTGGCCAGTTCCTCAAAATGTTTGGACCTACCAACCTCTACTTTAAACTGCATGCAAGTTTGCATAGGAGAATTGATGCTGTTTTAAAGGGTGGTCACACCAAATATTGATTTGACTGAGGTTTTTTTTGTCTACTGCACTTTTTAGAAGGTTTATTGATTAATAAGTATTCATGGCATTATTTTTGGAACCATCCTCGCTTTATAGCATTTTTCCCACGGGTGCCTAAGACTTTTACACAGTATTGTATATGGCGTCTGAACCGGGCCCCACCACTGGACAATCCCATATCCCTGTTNTTTCCCACGGGTGCCTAAGACTTTTACACAGTATTGTATATGGCGTCTGAACCGGGCCCCACCACTGGACAATCCCATATCCCTGTTCTCTTGAGTGGCTACAGTACAACATTAGAAATCAACACACGATCAGAAGAGTGACCAAATTCATGTAATACCTGCTTTTTAGTAAGCTATACAAACAGAAGCTCATCCCCTGTCCCCAAGTGTATTTTAAAGCTTGAAAGGATTAATTCATGACCATGTACCACATTCTAAAAATGCCATATAAAAAATCACCCAGGGCTAGGTCACAATGGGTCAGCACTTATGTTAGGCTGTATAGTCTGGCCTGCTTGGTTTCAGCTCATTATCAATGTTCATTTCATCTTATTTGCAAGGTTATCTTCTTGTGCTGTTTCCACAGAATTATTCACCGCCAGCTCACATAAATCACAGCATTATTTATGGCCCTGTGAATTGTTTAAGAAAGCAACTCATCAAATAGGGTTACCCCTATAATTGCAGGACTGATTTTGTAAACTGATGTGTCTCCTATCTCATTTGTACTTGGCATGAATTACAGCATGAATTACATTTAAACAAATGTTTTATGCTTGCTTAAAATATATAAGAAGCCCAAGTTTAAGTTGTTTGTCAGTGTAACACATCTTGTTCAATCATTTAGTCCACCTGTACAATCTTATTTTTTGTTACTTTTGTTTATAAGCAAGTTGTCACTAAATGCATTGCTCACATGGTTTTACTAAAATGCCAATAGTGGGAAGATCAAGTAAGTGTGGCATGTCGGTGTGTGGCATTTTCATGCTGGACAGTCACTAAGAACCATTTTACTTCACTCCTTTTCATTTACATCTGTATTCCGTAAAGGGAATACCACTGTTAAAATGAATTTCTGTAATACTCAAAAGGATATTAGACTTGAATTAAAATAAATTTGTGCAAGGTTCTTTGCCCTTATTGCAAAGTGCCTTGTATGTGTAATAAGGAGAAAATGAATAATATTCTTCAGTTGAATTCCCCTTTAGGGTAGTCATAACATAAGACAGCTATTATTATTAATGTCCCTACTGATCAAGAATGAGGTAAATGTATTAAACCCAATCAATCCATAAACAAATGCCTTATATTGTCTGCAGACAATAACATAATGAAACTGGCTTGGCTTTTTCAAGTTAGTCTCTTTATGTTACATTTCTGCCTTTGGTGACCTGTGTGTCCATTAATAGGGAATTAATTAATAATCACTAATTCTTGTCTGCTGTGTTAAAGATATGCTTTTTAAAAAATCAAAACTCTGCAACAGCCACTATATGCTACGAAGTCCGCCCTGCACTGTATTCTCTATGTATTTTCTGCCTAACTATGCCCCTCAACTCAGAAGTACTCTCAAAAAGATATATATACAAATACAGTGTCATTTTTAATGTTTGCTGCTTCATATTATTCATGTACATGTGCATGAAGTGTACCATTGCTGTAATTTAAAGTTAAGGTCTAACACCTGTTAACCAGCTTCTACAGATTTGAAATCAAGGTGTTACTTCTGCTGCATTCAGTTGTGTAGCACTTTATGCACCTTGTGAGAAGATACAGGCAACTTTAGCTTTCATATATGCGCACATTACAACTGTGTCAGTTACTGATGCGATGGCCTGAGGGGCAGTTATTTTGCTTGTTTTTAAATTTTTTTTTCATTTTACTGTTGCTTTCATGACCTGTTTTTTTCCAGTTAAAAGCATAACTGGTGTGAAGTGAGTGGTAATGTTAATAGAGATGACATGGCAATGCCTGGCTGTTCAAATGTCCATGATATCCAGGGCTAAATTGTTGGCTTTCTTTAATTGCATTCTGTGGTGAAAAAAGCAATAATGATGAAAACCAAAATATGCTTTTCAAAATAAACAGCAATGTGCAATGCAGATTTTATTTTATATTATTATGGAAGAAGTAGTACCAAATAAGAATAACCCAAAGAGAATTTTTCACTGAAAACAAAAGGAAAGATACAGCATGTAGTAGACAAAGTGAAATAAATTTACTGTAATGTTTTAATGTTAAGGACAGACTGCCCAACTGCAGATTTTGACCATACAACATGATGCTGCTTGAAATAGAACTATCATATAAAAACAAAACAAGACACTGGTGGATTAGATTCCATCACTATGCTTTAGGTAGCCACGGTTGTGTGTGACCTCCATGGTGGTAGGACTGCAATGGTGGATGAAATTTGGCCAGAGATGTTAAAGGCAATGGACAGAGTGGGGGTTGTGTGGTTCAGTATAGCATGGAAGGCAGGTAAAGCACCTCTGGATTGGCAGACTGGGGTGGTCCCAGTGTTTAAAAAGGGGGACCGGATGTACGGTAACTATAGAGGGATCACACCCTCACCCACCCAGGAAAGGCCTATGCCAGGGTACTGGAGAGGAGGCTGTCCAATAGTCAAGCCTTGCATTCAGGAGGAACAATGCAGATTTTGTTCACATGGCCATGGAATGGTGAGCCAACTCTTCTTCCTGGCACAGGTGACTGATGGGTTATGGGAAAATGCTAAGCAAGTCTACATATGTTTTGTGGACTTTTTGGACTCGATCATGTCTCTTGGAATGTACTTTGGGAGGTACTACAGGAAAACATGTGCTATCAGCTCCCTGTATGAGTGCAGTTCTAGCTGGCTCCATGTCCTCTGCATTAACTCAAGTCCATTCAATGTGGGTGTCCAGCAAGGCTGTGTGTTGTTTCCACTCCTATTTGTAAGTTCTCATGGACAGGATATTAAGGCGCAGCCGAGGTTGGGAGAGTGTACGGTTTGGTGGACTTGTGGCGGCTTCTCTTTTTGTGAATGATGTTGTCCTTTTGGCCTCTTCTATCTGTGACTTCTGATATGTACTGGAATAGTTCCCAGTGTGAAGCAGCAGGTATGAAAATTGGTACCTCCAAGTCTGAGGTCATGGTCCTCTCTCTGAAAAAAATGGATTGTGCTCGCCAGGTAGAGGGGGGACTGTTCTTAGTGAAAGAGTTCAAGTATCTTGGGGTCATGTTGATGGAGGAAAGGAGTGTGAGATTGAGAAGTAGACTGGTGCAATGTCAGCAGTTTTGTGGGCACTGTACTGGTCTATGGTGGTGGAGCAGGAGCCAAGTTTTTGGACAAAACTCTTGGTTTACTGCTCAATCTATGTTCCCATCCTCACCTACAGTCATGAATTGTGAGTAATAACTGGAAGAATATGATTGTGGATACAAGCAGGCAAAATGAGGTTTTATGCCGGATTGCAGGGGTGACCTTATGTGAGGGGTCAGAAGCTCAAAAACCCAGAGTAGCCTCGTAGTAGAGCTGCTGCTCCTCTGGATTGAGATAGGCCAGTTGAAATGCTTTGGGTACATTGTGAGAATGCCCCCTGGGCGACCCCTACATCAGTTGTATCATGTACGTCCTACTGGGAGGACACCCCAGGGTGGACCCAGGACATGCTGGAGGGAATAAGTCTCTGGGCTGGCCTGGGAATGCCTGGGGATCAACCAGTAGGAGCCTGAGACTACTGCAAGGAACAGGAGGGTCTGGGCAACCTTCTTAGCCTGTTCCCACCACAACCTTCACCAGGACAAGTGGGGCAGGAAACTGACTGACTGACAAAACAATACACCTTGCTCATCTCCACATTTAAACTCATCCCTTCAACACTGAAATCTACATTGCATTTCAGATACATGCCAGAATGTTTTATGAGACCAACAAATAGTTTGATGGGAGGAGCAACGTAACGTGTACGTTTCCACTTCATTCTTTGGGTCTAAGATATTTATTAATCTAATTGTATCTAAATTTGAGTCTATGTAAAAAAAATTTTATCAAAATGAGACATTCACAATTATAAGTCTGGTTGTACCTGTCATTTTGTGTTTTTTTTATTAAAATGTATCACATAAAAGCAAGTGTGTAAATATATTAGTACATGAATAAATAAGCAGTGACAATAAAATGTTATGATCAGCACAACTGTGCAAGTAGCCCTGCCATCTCATGGTGCCTGAGTTGTTTTTGCATGGGTTTGAATCCAGTGCAGTCTATGTGCAGATTGCGTGTTCTCCCTGGGTCTGTTTTTCTCCCACATTCCAAAAACGTGAGCTTCATATTAATCGGTCACTCTAAATTGCCCATGGCATATGTGTTGCCACTGATGTCCCATTCGGAGTATAGTGTCCTGGCTTGGGGCCCAATGATTCCCAGATAGGCTCTGGAGTGCGGTGACCCTCATAAAGCGGTTAAGGATAATGGATGGATGGATATAAAATGTTATCCTCAAAGGAGTTGAGCAACAGGGGAGATATCTTACTAGGCACAGTGGTCCCTAATCTAGCACTGACAGAACGATGTATTTACAGAAAAGAGGTTGTAGCCCTTCTTGTCAAAGGAAAAGGCTTATTCCATTCATAATACAGAAATGAGTTTTTTTATGTAGATAGGCACTCAGATCTATTCCCAGTCTTATAATAAATTGTCAAGTGCATGGCCTGCTATGAGATTAGTGAGATAAAAATACATTTGTATAGTTTTTATGTATATACTATACTTAACCTAATTATCCTTAAAAAAATAAACTGCACCATACACAAAATTCAGTTTGGTGGAACTGTAATTTTAAGAAAAGTGAACTGATACTAATAACATCCATTATTTTGAAACAATAAATGATTTATTAATTTACTATATTGAACAGTTTGGCAATCATAGTATGACAAACAATCCACAGTACATGTCAAAATGTGCACTGTGTGTTTTTCTTTATATAGTTAACTTTGGTACTTCTATATTTTTTATTTTCCAGTCATTATTATATTAGTTAAATTTATTCTTCTCCATTCCATGTTAACAGTTGTTTCTGACAAATATTAATTGGCATTCTAATAATTCCAGCAACAATTGCATTTTGTCAAAAAATTATTTTGTGATCATAGCTCCAACCAGCAGATTGGCTTTTATCAGTAAAAACTTTTATTCAAAACTGTTAGCATGACACGTTTACAACATGTTTTTAGAAAAGGATAGATGGTGCCCTATTTTACATTTTCATGTTTGATGTTCACTTTAAAATGCTTAGATGTTCATTCCACAAGTGAAAACATACAAGAAGAATAAAATTACTTTTCTTAAAAGCATTGTTACCATTACATTTCTTTTCCCAAGAATGTTTATATGCAATACTACAACCACACAGATTAAATTCATCGAGAAGGAAACTTGTCCCAAAAATAATATAAACTGTTTGCATGACTGAAATGATTCCTCAAAATTTTTATAACAATTTGGACACACAACACAAATGAAAGGTGTTAATATAATTTTATATTTCCCAAGACAATGGATTATTAAATTCCATGCCTGTTGGTAGCTGTGCTGAGCAGCATTTTTAAAGCAAAAGCTCCTGACCAGACAGAGTGTTACTGTGAGGTGGTGAAGTTTCTGATTGAAGTTTACTTTTCCTGGAACTTAAAAAGTGCAGATTTTCAAGAACACAATTTTCTCTAAGACTCTGTGGTGTGTAAGCTCTATATTCAATCTCAGACCCAGCAGCTCTCTCAGACCCAGGTTCCCAGTCATTGTTTGTCAGGAATATGTACAAAGATGAAATACATCTGAATGATTTTTCACAACTTGGGTATAAATCAAATTGTTTTTGGTCAGCCTATTCATGCTATTTTTCCTTATATTCACTAATTTAGTGATAAATTGATTACAAAAAAAAACATAGGATAATACTGAAAATATAGCAGAGAAGTGTTTGCAGTTTTTATACATGTTCACATGAGCTTTACAAAGGCAATATATCTATTAAAATCAGTATTACAACATGACAAGTAAGTGATCAACTTAGTGGCAAACATTACCCATAAAATGAGTTGTCCTCACAGCCTTGACTTTCTGACACCAACATTCGCTCCACATTCAGTATGACTTCCTTTTTCAGAAATGGCAGCAGGTAGCATATGGGTTACATATAGACCTGTAACCCGAAGGTTGCCTTTTCAAGTCCCAGGAAGGGCCCTGAAGTTTTATCCTTCATGAAGGTATTTAACTTAAATTGCTTAGCCATGCAAGTGGGCTACATTCGTTGTTTTGAATAAAAATATTAAAATAATAATTATGAGGGCTCTTGGACTGCAACATCTAAGTTAGTTCCAGTTACTTTAGAAAGAATACTGGAAGCTGTCCAAACATGAATGCATCTGAAGAAGATGAAAGACGTACTGTCCTTGGCTTTTATGAGTTTTTTTTTTCATACCAATTGGACTTTCCTTCAGTCTTTGAACAACAATTTCAATGCTGCTGAAGGGATTAGCAGGGAAACTAATACAAGTTACCCTGCCCTTGATTTCCTTTTTTTTTCCAACACAAGCTGTCTCAGGTGTGATGTTCCAACCATTAATGAAAAGCAATGACATATAGCTATTTGTCAGTGGAGTACAATGGAAAAGTGCCAAATAACACATTGGAATTTCAAAGAAGCATAGCTAATTCTGAAATAGAATGTGAAATACAGTAAGTTCTCCTGCCACAGTCCAACATAAGTGATACCATGTGTAACATTAGTATCTTTGACTCAGTTTTCAGGTTTGAGGTAGGCCTTCCATTTTGATGTAGTCATCTCCTCAGTATGTGCCTGCTGTTCACTGTAATCTGCGCTGCCAGTTGTGTGTATGTGGGGTGGGGTAAGGACATAAACCAGCATGAGAGCAGCCAGGCCTGACAGCCAGCCTTGTTCTCACTGACAGGTCGGCACACCATACTGTGGCGGTGGGCCCGGTGTGAATGGAGAGCTGGGCTCTGCTCCCAGGGAGATAGCGCTATCTGGGCAGACCAGGATCCTTGATCACAGCACTGCTGCTGCCTGGCCAGAAAGCCCTCCATCACCTCTTTCGTCCTCCATCCCTGTCCAGTCACTTTCCTCACAAAAATCCATTCTTTCCCTTATCCAGACTGAGGATCACATTATAATGAAATGCTTCACACTTTTTTCTACACTCTAACCTTAGGATAACCGTGTTTTTATCAAAACAAAGGGTATTCAAACTTTCAGCCAGAATGCTCAATGAACAAATTCTTTTTCTGTATGAAAGAGTTTCTTCTATTTCTTAATGTTTTTTGGAATCTGAAATATTCCCTGCACTCTGTATGGTCTTAACCTTTAATCTGTTTTGGGTACTTCTCAGTTATTAGTTAAAAAGAAATTTTAAGGGCATGTTTTTTTTCTAATTCAAGGTTGGTGGCATTCAACAGTTATACTTGCAGTGTCACACATTTCTGTTTTTTTTTGCAAGCATATATACATCACGTAGTCTTCCATTAGTTTCCACAAAGTCGCATGCATTACATAAACTTTTAACAGCTTTGTGTGGTGTGTTTTCAAGTAGGGATTTTGGTGCAACGAATGTACTTTCTTTTCTTAGCTCCATTAGAAAGAAAGGGAGAAAATGCTGCTTGACATGAGTTCTGATTGTATTGTTATTGCAAGCGATTCACTCGACCACTTTGTGCTTGGCAATGAGATGCAGACTTTGCCCGGGGTCTGTCTTGCACCACATCCCTTGGGCAGAACAAAGGTGACATGCACAATGAATCTGGCAGGCCCAGACATGCCCCACCATTTCCACCTGACACTTTCACCAAACACCTTCCTCTGCTGCGTTCAAGTGTAGGGCACAAGAGATCAAATTGCACTAAAGATTTTTGTCCAGTGGACGCTATAACTTTTAGAAGCCAGACAAGTTTAGGCTTGACCACAGTATGTTGGCCTTTGTCAATAAAAAAACAAGATTTGTTATTGTGCTGTTGCAGTGCAGTGCAGTGAGGAGCGCAGAGCTAAACACATAAATCATTCAGTCAAAGGTGGTCAAAGTAAGGAATAATGTCAAACTTACTGTGGGAGAGTCTACATAAAATTATACGGTATATGGAAAGTATGTAGTCCCCATGATTGCTTTAGAGAAAACTGAGAGTTGTAAGTCAAAATTGTGCTATATATTGTTATACATTTGGTCCACATGGCTAATTAAATTTTTCAAAAATAAAAAAACATTATACAGCAAAAAAATTATTAATTTACTTTTAAACAAAACTAAATACTAAAATCAACACTATATTTATTGGAAAGTTTAACAAATTACAACGTGAGAACATGACAGCCCTTCAGTCATAACCTGTGGTTATTCATGGGTTAAACAAGTCAGCAAATGGAACTTGTTCAAAACTGGCATCTATCACAGAAAATGAGCGTTTAAACCCATGTTTAATTTTTGTGACTAGCTAAAATTTGAAGAACAAAACTACCTCAGCAGCATTAAGTGTAAGGATGGGCATGAAGACTAGTCCTTAAGAGTTGCAGCACTGTGTAGGCCAATGTTATATTTAAACAGGATACTGCATGTAAAGTTACCACACTTGGTTATTAGTTAATTTTTAGGGTTTGTGGTTTTATGAATATGCAGGTTCAAAACCAAGCAGTGTGATTTGCAGCTCTCTGTTAAAAAAAACAAACAATATTACATGGAGCATGTATAACGTTCCGAAGACTTAGTGTCCTTTCACTAGTAATTGCTGTTTTGTGCCCACGATTTAACCCACAAAAGTCAGCTAATGCATTCTCTGCATTCTCTGAAATTAAACTTGTGACCTATAGATTTTAAAAACTTTATGCTATTGTCTTTGCATATTTAGGGCTCCCCTGGCTTGATATCCTAGGTGTTCACGTATTCAAACTATGCTCAGGGTTGAACAGTGGTGTGAAAGATCAGTTGACCCATCAGTGCTGCACAGGACTGGCTGACCCGGCCAGAACTACCTCACACCTACTTGCTCCGCAATCCATCACTTTTACAGATAGGAATCTACCTGTAACCCTGCACTAAGCCCTGTGGTTGACTGACTGCCTCTCAAGTTTCAGGAAAAAGCACCTTCCTAGAGTTGGTCCAACAACTCTTCTTCACTGGAGCAAGCAAGATCACTAGAGTGCAGCTCATTCAGTGTGTACTGCATACGGAAATGTGTACACCAGGGTTATTCAGCTGTGGTCCTGGCGTGCTGATGCCAGCAGTTAAACTGGTTTGGTCAACGTAGAATGTTGAATCATTTAGTTTGCTATCTTTTTAGGACTGAACTGTCTGTGTCTTTAGTTGAATAACCCTGGTCTATTCAAGAGAACATACTCTTGTTTGGAAGCTATACATTTTTCATGATTTTGAATTATTTTTAGTGTTGTGTTTTGCTCTAGCCCTAACCCACTGTGAGTGTTAAATCAATAAGCAGTTTGATGCCTGTAGCGTTTATGTCTATGATGCAGCACTGAATGAAAGGCAAGTTAAAGTAACGTATAATGTTAGGGAGGATCAGGGTTTGGATCAGTGTATACTCAATTATTTAACTCATCATTATTAAGCACCAGTTCAGTCAGTCCAGTAATGCAGATCTTTTTCACCCATGGCTAAAATGATTTAAGAACATTCCAGAAACTAGCTGAATAATTAAGGTTGGCAAGGTGCAGTCAAGTGCAACATACAGAAAAGTGATATTCAGCCCTTTGTGAAGAGAAGAGCTGTGTGTCCATTCTTTCTGTCCTGCAGGGGTTATTGGAGTGAGAAACAAATACGGTAATTTCTTGGTATTCAAACTCTCTCCATCCAAGTTTTTGCCTATAATGGCTCTTTAAAACCTAAAAATGAGTATCCATATGAGCAGTTTGTGATGATGTAATTTTAACAAAAGCTTTTGAAAAACTAAAATGTCAAAATGTGAGTAAAAATCAAAATACATTAAAAAAAAATCCACAAATAAATACCATAAATCACCTTACAATGTGCTGCAGTAAAAATACTATATGAATTATAATAAATTGCATTGTTGCACTGTTACAAATTTTTCTGAAGCTCTAAAGAGGCATTTGGTATCCCAACTGGTTACGCCGGTTTTTTGGTAAGTCTTGTGAACTCGTTAAATAGTCTTTTTTTACAAAATGTAATTGTTAAATAAACCTATTTATTTAAATGCCGGTGCCAGCACTTACATATGAAATGTCCAGTACTGTACATACTGTACCATGTTTATAAATATGCAAGACTACATGTCTTCTAATTAAGCAACTGATTTTTAGAGTGTTTTATCATGATGAAATCCTGGGTTGATAGATATAGAAGTGTTTTTGGATGGACTAGGAGCACATTATTATTTTATAAAATAATAGGAAGTAGGCATTCGGTATCTGAGAAATTATGCATCCGATTCATTTTCAGGGATGAGGTAGATTCGGAAACCAAGGGATTACTATATTTGCTTAAATTATAAATTATTAATTATAAATTACTCTGGAATGACCGGAATGAATTATTATGGCAAAAGTTTTTGTCATCTAAAGCCTTGTTAAAGATGGTCTTCTGTGTCCAGCATAGTTTCAGCTACAACTGAGGAAATGTATGGATCTGTAAGACTAATTCATGTGGATAATCAGAATGTGACACTGTGGGTTGCAACAAACACATTCTTCAAAATGAATTATTCAGTATTTATGAGATGAGAATAATTTGTTGTATTAAATGGGAAGCACTCTGTGAAGTGGAACTTGTTCATTTCAAGGTCTTCAATTCTTGTTGTGTTGCTTTTCAACAGTTTCACTGATTGGGTATTCCATCTCTATTTGTGAACTGATAGCAAGTTAATTTAAAATTTGTTTTGCATTCCATCTCTCGGGAATACAGGTCTTGCTTGGGTCCAATTTAAAATTTTAGCAATGTTTTCTGAAAGCATGTCATTCTAAGTTATGCCCAGTATGGAAGTCCAGCAGGAGCATTTGTGGGACACTGCAGGAAATGCATTTTCTGAGCTTTTTAAGGATTTTTTGACTAACTACATTAGTCTTAGTGCTGTTTTGATGCCTATCCCCCAGCAAGCAGAAAAAATGAAATCAAACAAACTGAAACACTACCCAGGATATACGGATGTTCAGGCGCTGATATTGTTTGACTAACACTTCTTTCCCTCTGTAAATTAATTTCACATCTGTCATCCATCTCTGGATGACAAAGGAAATAATTTCTTCTACATAAACATTCTTTGTTTGCACGAACTATGTTGATTGTTACAGAGCTGTGGAAAAAAAACTTTCAGTCCTATTTGTATGTTTTTGCTTGACAAATACTTTATGTGAAAGTTTAAGTGAAATTTTAACATGGCTAACTGATCTGTGAATTGAGACTAGACAAAACAGGGAAAACAATTATGGTCAAGTTTACATATGGAATACAATCATATCACTGAACCATTCATTATTACCATATCGCTGAAAATGTTTTCTATTGACAACATTATTTTAGCAACCTTTATACCACAAAATAATTGCTTTTGGCTTCATGCTATTCAGAATTTACAAATGGCTGGTCTGTTTAAAACGTTCAGTTCAGCATAGCTAGCCTTTCCATGCTGGACTAATATTTGAATAATAACAACACAATTGTTTTTGTAGCAGTTTTTTTTGTTTCATCTTTTCAGCTACTTGATTCATTTTCAACAGGCAATAGAGACAAATATTATCTGTCTGTATATTAATGCTGCAGCAGGACTTTAGCACAGCATATGCTTCCGCAATAGGCTCTGGACCACAAGACAAGCGGTTGAAAAAAATGGAAATAGAAATGCATAAACTGAACTATATTTTAATCTTACTGTGGACTTGTCTTTTAAACTGTCTTTATAACTTAATCGTAAGGGGAGCATATGGTGCACGGGGGAGTGCTGCTGTCTCTCAGCTCCAGGGCTGTAGGTTTAGACAGGAGTTCATACAGGGGTTTGAGCTAGGCTCAAGCTGTGTGTTGTCTGCATGTTTTCACCATGGGTATCCACTGGCTGCTCCAGTTT
This sequence comes from Arapaima gigas, assembly GCA_900497675.1. Lineage (NCBI taxonomy): Eukaryota > Metazoa > Chordata > Actinopteri > Osteoglossiformes > Osteoglossidae > Arapaima > Arapaima gigas. The sequence goes on from UFQX01001087.1 coordinate 111,848, forward strand.
CCTCTCATAGTCAAAAACATGTTTCAGGTGAGCTGGTGAGTCTAAATTGCCCTTCAGTGTGAGTGAATGAGTGTGTGTGTGTTTGCCCTTTGATGAATTTATATGCTGTCTATGGTGTAGCTTCCCTTTTGTACTATGGTACCGTGACGGGGTCTGGACCACCCTGACATCGTGAATAGGGATTATTGATTGGATGAATGGACTTTTAAGATATTTTTTGGAGGCTTTATTTTTATTGCATATATTGATGTTAAAGAGCTTAAGAATATAAAAGAATAAATGAAGAAGTACTTACAGAGGTCAAGATTATTCACAATTTCACAAAATTCACAAATTTTTCAGAGCCATTGCTCAGAGGCATTATCTCTACATTAAGTCCATTCATACAACCATTTTATGCCTAATTGGTTTTCCATGAAAATGATAAAGAAACATCATCCTTATCAAACACATATCTTCTTTATTTGTGTTTTCAGGCTCCATGAAGCAACAGGTCAATATTTGTCCATAACTTCTTCCTTCTGCTCATGAAATACAAACACCTTTCAGTGTGTTCCAGCTTCCTCCTTTGAAGTAGTATTACAGTTTCTGACTGTAACCTTGGGCTAGAGACTGTGCATAATTAAAACATGGGAACCACCTATGTTTTGACAATGACAATATACAGCTATAGGGGTGTATCAGTAAACCGTAAAGCCATTTTTCTCTTTTCCACAATTTTCAAAGCATACAACAGTCCTCCAATATTGCCTTCCAAAAATATCAATATCTGGGTGGCGTTTTCCATATTAATAAACGTGACCAGAAGATTACAACATCTATTAATTTCTACATCACAAAATTTTGATTTCTTGTGCTCCACCAAAATAGCATCAGTACAATATTATAGGAAATCATTAGTTAAATGCTCATACGAATGAAATTATGTAGGTATGCTTTGAAATTATACAGTTTACGTACCAGATATGGCAAGTTCTCACTCTCTCCCATGAAAGTCTGGCAGAAAATGAACAGCAAACATCCCAACATACATTTAAATAACCTGTAAAATTAATCATTTACACAGATTGTTGGTTGTTAGGTTTAATTCAAGTATGTCAACATGAAGTAGGAACTGATCGTTCATCTTTATAACATTTAGCTATATGATACTGACTGACAAAGATTTTAAGTGAACCCTAATCTTCGACATTTCATTTTCAGCACAGTAAATGAGAACTGGTGAACAGGTGGAACTCACAAAGTACTAAACAAGAGATGATATGCTTCCAACTCATTTAGTGCTGCTTCTAAAACCGCTAAAGAACATTTCTATCCTCCTCTCCACCTTTCCATAAACACAACTGTAGTTTGTCAAAGTGCATGTGCATGGAAATCTGGAAGGCATATGTTTTTGTGCTTGCTTATCATCTCTCCTTTTTTATCTGTGTTGCAGTATAATCTGAATTGATCATTTATAATTGACTCTAACCTATACAACATGAATATTCAACATATTTTAATGAAGTGTCTCACTATGATGCAATCAATCCATCACAAAAAGCAATCAACATATAAATGCAATTTTTCAGAATGTAACAAAATGAAGAAAACATTCAGCAGTTAAAAGAATTTTCATGAAGCATAAATGTGTATGCTAATGTAGCAAAACAGTACTTTGTAGGCCGTCCAACCTGCATGACAGCATGTCTTTGGAAGGCCCAGCACAGAGAAGACCTCAGATGTAAGACTCTGCCCTGTCCCATGCTTGCACCTCACTGAAGAACCCCTCACAGACAGGAAATCCATGATCCAGTGTTACAGGAATGGTCTGCATCTCCTCTTTAACCTCCTCCCATGGATGTCTCATAGAATCTGAAAATACAGCTACCTCTTCATGGTGCTGGGGGAACACAGGGATGTACTGCTGCTGCAGCAGGTCACAGGGTACACCTCCCAGAGTACCACCAACCTCTGTGTACCCATAGGCCTGCTCCATTCCACCGTTGCTCCACTTCCCCATGCCAGCCAGGGACCGGCCTTGCAGGGAGACATCCACCTCACACCCCAGGGAGCTCAGGGCCACATTGATGTCCAGGTCTTCAAAGTTGCTGCCTCTGTCACTGAACACGTCATCAAACAAGGAGCTCCAGTCAAAGTCTCCTCTGAGCATGTCAACCTCTTTCTGTTCTGGAGTCAGCAGCTGTTCTTTTGTGTGTCTTGCCATCTTGGAGCTTCGTTTGGGTGCAGATTGTTTGCGTTTGTTGCCAAAACCCACCCCCATGTGGGGGCCCCGGCTTGTCTCAAAGTGTCCAAAACCAGGCTGGTGTCCATTTTGGTACCCAAATCCTGAGGAATTACATGAAGAGTCCAGGCTTGGTGACATTTTGCTCTGCTTGTTGGCGCTGAAGTGAGTAGCAGGCATTCGTCTGCGTTTGAAGACTCCGTCCACAAACATGTCGGCATACTGAGGGTCAATCTGCCAGAAGCCACCTTTTCCAGGCTCATCCTTCTGCCTGGGGACCTTCCTGAAGCATTTGTTTAGTGAAAGGTTGTGCCGTATTGAGTTCTATGGGGACACAAAGAAGAAACACAGTTAAAATAATGCTCAAAAAATGAAATTCTAGTTCTAATTCAGAGCACTGATTTTAAATGTCTCTCTCTGTCTATATATGTGTGCTTGTATATATGAGAGTGTTTTTATATGCATGAAAGTTTTGAACATTTTGCATATTTTGCTTTCGACTTTTTGTTTTATGGGGACGGGCCCATTTTGGAGGGTTACTATCCTTTTGGATGAAAGCACATGCAACATGCCTGAAGACCATGTCATATGGGCATCCTAATGTTTATATTTTATTTAAGAATAAATTCTATCAGAATTCAATTAATCTGTAGAGTCGAAGCAAAGCAACACACACGTCCTACATCTCTGGGATTTGCTGTAGAAGATATGGGAAGTCACATCAGATAAACTATCCTGATAAAATGTGTTAACCTATTGCCTTGCTGGAAAAAAAAATTGTTTCCAGGAAGTGTATTTGTGGAATTCACTGCACCTATATGTTAATGAATATTATAGTGGAGAAAACAGAAATAACTAGAATGCTTGTTGATCCGTAGGTACACGTAGCTGCCGATGCTTGTGAGAGGCATAATGGCCCTACTTATTATACAGATTCATCAGGATCTGTTTGGGCTGTCACTGACACCCAGATTACCCCTGTCATTTGCATACACTTTCTGATTTCTCTCCTGCCACAAGACATACAGCAAACCAATTCAGCATAATTTAGCAAACATATTTTGGAGAGAAAACTCTTAATACCAATCAAAATGCTAAATTCTTCCTTACAAACACATTTTGTACTAAATCAAACACTTATCGGTCGCCCTAGTCACAATGTATGTCGCCAAACTGACATTTGCGGCCATTTTATTCAGCAGGAACTACAATTGAGGTCAACAAGCAAATGGAAGACATGGCAAACAATGGAATGCGTGCTAATAAGTTATAAATTTCCAGTAGTCTTGCTGTATCATTAGTTATTGTCCAGTTTAATGCAGTGTAAAGGTCAG